>CAWUHW010000044.1:0-313170 GCA_963922195.1 Panagrolaimus sp. PS1159
AAGCAGTGGTATCAACGCAGAGTACTGAAAAAGAATCAAATCTGAAAAAAAATTACTTTAACTTACTGTTTTTATTGTATTTACTTTGTTTTTAAATTATTTGTAACAAACAATTATAAACAAAAAACGCCTTTTTTTAATATTATACAAATATGGGGCCATCCACAAAAAGTGGTATCAACGCAGAGTACTCTTTTTGGGTCCCTTATTTAAAATTAATAATTAATAATAATTTATGCGAACCCACGAGGTCCGGGAATTTTTCCCCTAAATGGTGAGGAAATCCGGACCTTTTTGTACTAAACGTTACCTTTTGGTCCTGTTTTATGGGCCTCTGAAAACCAAACAAACAATTCAAATGAAGTACCGAGTTAGGACGTAACACTTTTTTCAGTGTGCCCAAAAACTTTTGACCGCTACTGTAACAGAAATTTTTTGCTTAACAGATTTTTAAAAAAACATATTTTTTTGTGTTTCTGTTAAGGTCTTGAAAAACAAATGCTATTAAAGCAGTGGTATCAACGCAGAGTACTTCACATTTGTAAACCATTAAAATGTCAAATGATCAAATGGAGACTGATAATGTTGAAGCCGTTAGTGATGATGAAGGAATTTATCCGTTAGAAAAAGCAAAAGAAGAATTTAAAGAGCTTTGGAAGCCCTGCTTACATTAAATTTTCTGGTAATAAAATCAAAGAAGGCATCAAAAGCGAAGAAACTTATAAAGGAATTATAAATTGTCAGAAACGCCAAAATCGTTTTATCTGATTTTAAGCTTTTCAAATGCAAAAGAGATACGTTCATTTTTATCTTATTCCCTTTTCTTAGAAGATTATTTTTGCTTAACAGAATTAAATCAAAAAACAATGCCCGAAAAAACATAAAATAAAAATTAGTCACAGAAAATTATTTTACTGTTAAAAGATGAAAGAAAAAGAAGAAAAATCATAGATAAGATAATTTTATCTTTCTTTTTTTGCTTATTTGATTTTGATTTGGACACCCGCCGATTTCACACATACTTAAAAGGAATAATTCCGATACATATTTGCTTTTTATTTTCTTCAACTGTTTACTGTCATTTTTAAAGAAGGAAACATTTTTAGGTGATTTAAATATGTGTAACAAAACGTTTAAACATTTTAGGAGCTTTTCAGCGTTTAAAAACGTTCTTTAGATAAATTTACATCCGTTTTTCGACGGATTACTGATATTTGTTTTTTATCATCAAAAATTATTAGCTTTGCAAATAAAAGACTCAATTATCAACAAAAAAACATTTAAAATGTATTAAACAAAAAATCCGAAGAGTAGAAATGACAAATTAAAAGCTTTGCCATTTAAAAGAAGTTATAATTCTTGCTTATTCTAAAATTTTCAAAAAAAATTTGAAGCAATATTTTTTGTGTTGACTTTTTTTGCCCCTTTTAAAGAAATCATAAAAAATGATTCAAAAAATTTTCGTTACTGAATAAACTTCTCAAAAAACTGAAGCCTTTAAAAAATACTTAATGAATAGACAAAAAACATTAAATTAATTTTGGATATAACAAAAAATTTTATAAATGTTTAATAAAAAGCGGTGAACGAAAGAAAAACATATAACATCAAATTAACGCAATGTAATAGACACTGAAAATTTAAAAGAGACAGTTTTGTCTATATAATTTTAGAAAAAAAAGCAGAAACACAAATAGCAAAAACAACAACTTCAAAAACCTTTTTAGAAACAAAAACACTCTTAGTAGGCCTAGAAAAAAGTTACAGTATACTTTTTTTACCCAACAAAAAATTTGTTAAACTTTTTTTTTCAATCATTAAAAAATTTTATTTGCCGCGGCGGTGAAAGGAGAAAAAAATAACAAAGAAAAAAAAGTGTGATAACTATTAATTTTTTGGAATGTGTGATAATTCCAAAAATGGAAAATTGGGCTATATTAATAAGTGTAAAAGTTAATGTGGCTGATGGCAGTCAGTTTATCATGCATGATAGGTACTGTAGATAATCATGATAATGTTCAAATTTATGGTCGAATTGTTATCCTTCGTTTTCGTTCAACATTAGAAATGCTTGCAAATGTACGAATATTGGAGGTTATGGTTCTTTTTCTCGTGCTCCAGCAGATTTTACGCAATTTTACTCAATACATGCAAAAGTTGGAACAATCTTACAAAGCTTCTCTTCTCTTCCATCTAAACATCCTGGTATTTGGAGATTTTTCGAAGTTATGAAAGAAAAATTTATTTTAAGCATTCAAAGTATTAAAAAATTTCTGCTGATTTACAACGATATCAACAGGATTTTATGGCTGGAAAAACTGCAATAATCCGATTCTTTACTCAATGTGCAAATAAAATTGAATTTGGGGGAAATTAAATTTTTTTTTTCATTCATTTTTTGTAAGATTCTTTTTTTGTATAAAATTATTTTATTATCCGCTTAATTTTTATTTTTATATTTTTTCCGTTATTTTTTCCTCTTTTATTTTTTTCTCCTAATACCGCTGCGGCTAATGCAAAAATAAAAAGATAGTGATTGAAAGAATTAAAATGCCTTCACTATTTTTGATAATAAAAAAAGGAAAAAAAGAGAGGCTGAAAAAACTTAAACATAATTTTTAGTCATCTTTCTTTTAAGAAATACATATTAAAAAAAGCCGCATCCTCTTCATTTTTGTTTACAGTATGAAATTCGTCAAAACATTTATAAAATTCCTTTTTTTCATGGAAGAACGCCCATTTTTGAAAGGCATAAATATCGGAAAAGGTGTGTTTATTTTTTTTCAATTTCCTTAAAAACACTCTGGAACAGCGAAAAAGCTTGATTCATCCCTAATATTTGTAATTTATTTTAGATACAAAAAAGAAAATGGTACCATTACAAACTGGGTATGATGTTTGATAATTGCCAAAAAATTTTTTCCAATAATTAGCCAAAAAATTTTCAAATAATCAGGGCTTGGGTTGTCGATTTCCCGTTCCTAGATTTTCCGATTTTTGCGGGAACTCGCGGGAAATTTCGCGAAAATATTTGTTAGAAAGGCAACATTTTTTACTATTTTAAGCTCATTTAGCATAAAATAAGGCAGTTTTAATTAAAAAATTTATTGAAAAACCATCAAATTACGAGCTTTTAGTAATTTTAGGTATTAAAAAAACAGAATTACCAAAATTACGTTGGCGGGAAATGAACGGGAAATTTCCCGTTTTTTTCGATTTCCCAGGAAATTGACAACCCTAATCAGGGCCATTTTGTAAAAAAAAACGTTTATTTAAATGGGATACTTTATCCAATAAATTGTTAATCGAAAATTTAATAACTCATTAACTTTTATTCCAATAATATACAATCAAATAATTGGAATAAAAGGTTTGATTGTTATTTACCTTAATATTTTTAATTTTAGTCATTCTTTAATATATAAGCTTTTAAGATGTGGAATAATAAATTAGAAATAAATATAAAAAAGATGTAAAAAGAATAAATTGTTGCATAATTTTGAACGTAGAAATATGTCATTGTTTGAAATGCTCCAGTTGATTAAACATTACCCTAAAACTCACGTTTATCATTGGTGTCTAGTTTGTCAATGTTATTCCATTTGAAAAAAAGATTTTATTAATTATAATAAAATGCGTAGGATGTTTCTGCAAGGAACATGTTAAAAAAACTAATAAAAATTGATTTTGTTTTTACACATGCAAAAAAAATATTTTTTTGATAAATTGAGGCTGACTTAAAAGTTGTAACAATACAGACTAAATGAAATTTCTTAATTTTAAAAATGATTTTTACTTTGTTTTCTTTAAAGCAGATTTCGCGGAAATTGTTTTAAAAAAAATTGTCGTCGACAATTGCAATCAATAAAAAGTTTTTTTTATTGTAAAACGCTTTTAAAAAGATTTCTTTTTTTGGTAAATTTGGATTTAACACGACGAAATACTAACGGCGTTTGTAATCGGCAAGCTGTTGGCGGGATTTTTTTTGCGCGTAATTTTTTGCGCGTTTGGATTTTGCGCGTGGTTTTTTAAGCGTGTGAAATTTGCGCGTTTGGATTTTGCGCGTAATTTTTTACGCGTAATTTTTTGCGCTTAATTTTTTGCGCGCATTTTTTTACGCGTTTAAAACTTGCGCTTATTTTTTTAGCGTGTTTTTTTAGCGTGTGACATTTGCGCGTTTAAATTTTGCGCGTTTTTTTTTGCGCGCATTTTTTTTAGCGTTTAAATTTTGCGCGTAATTTTTTACGCGCATTTTTTTAAGCGTGTGACATTTGCGCGTTTTTTTTTGCGCGCATTTTTTTTAGCGTTTAAATTTTGCGCGTATTTTTTTTAGCGTGTGACATTTGCGCGCTTCAATCTAGTGACCTCAATTTTTGATAAATTTTTGGATTTTTTTACATATTTACGTGTGAAAATTATTGGAGAATTTGAATTTGGGGATAACTTTTATTGAGAACCAGAATTTGGGACACGAAATATATCTATTATATTTATTTTAAAATAAAATATTAAATTTATATAATAAATTCACACTTTTATTAAATTAAAAAACCGAAAAAGTTCAAAAGTATAAATAAAACACAAAAAATAAATGCAAAATAAAATTGGATAAAATGAATCAAGTTAAAATGAATAAGAAAGGTGAAAGTTACATGTCTGTGATTTATTTATATACTCACAGACATGGAGGGAAAATAGAAGTAAAAAAATAAAATAATAGATCTTCAAAACATCAATTTTTGTAGAAAATATAGAAAAAAAGGATGAATAATCATAATTTAAAAAGAGAAAAAAATGGATGATCGATTAAACATAAAAATGTTAAAGATTACAAAATATGACAAAATAATTAAATAATATACTTATGAATTGTACGTCGTCTTACACTTATGCCTTAAAACTAAGATACTATTCACATAAATCTTCTATTTCTTCTTATATATTTGTATTTAGCCGTTTTAGTTCTAATTTAGTTCAAATTATTAATAAGTTCGAGTTTAATAATTTTAAAATTATTAATTTTATTGTCTTGTTTTACATTGTATTAAATTTTATTTAATTTCAACATGCGTTAGGGCATGTAAATAAATAATTAATTAATTAATATAAAAATACAATGAACATAGTGACAAGAACAAAAATTGGTTTGCTTTAAAAGAGAACAAAAATACGGAAAACAGAGAAAAATGCTCTTTTTTATAAATTTTTAATTGAATAAAACAGTAAAAAATAAAATAAACGAGAAAAAGCGCAACATTTTCAGAAAAATAATTGAAAAAGAGAAGATAAGTAAAAATATGAAGGGGGATGATTAGCATTTGTTTTTTACAAAAAATGATAAAATTTTATTTAAGCCACTGAAAAAACAAAATACAAAACATAAGTAAAAAAAAATACTGGTAGCACGATCAAAAACTTGAATTCGATGATTACTTTTTATCTGCAACAAAAATAATATTATGATATTCTCGTTTTGCTTTTTATTACTGGCAAGGGATTATTAATAAATATATTGAGCAAGTTAAAAAAAATATTGGGCATTTTGTTCAAAAATTCAAACAAATGGGATTTTGTTGCACAAAAAAGAGCGTTTCTTCGTTTCTCTTCTGTCTTTTTTGAACTTGTTGGGGTGCAAATTGTAAAAAATTGAAAAAAAAACTGATTGTTTCTAAAAAAGTTTTTTTCAAACTGACAATGTTTTGACTTTCAGTAAGAAAAATTTTGGAATCTTTGGATTTCTAAAGTAGTAGGCTTTAGAAATTTGAAGATTCTGAAACCTTTTGGGGTTTTGGAATATAAATTTTAATGTAACAGATGTACAAATGAATTTTGTTAGCGAAAAAAACTTGCCTCAAAATATCCCTGCCAGCCGCAAATTACCATGACCCATATTTATGTAAACACTTTCATCATAAAACAGACATCTCGTTGAAAATAAAATCAAATAAATTTTTTTTTGTTCGATTTTATTCTCCAATAATTTTCACACGTAAATATGTAAAAAAATCCTAAAATCTATCAAAAATTGAGGTCACTAGATTGAAGCGCGCAAATGTCACACGCTAAAAAAAATACGCGCAAAATTTAAACGCTAAAAAAAATGCGCGCAAAAAAAAACGCGCAAAATTTAAACGCGCAAATGTCACACGCTAAAAAAAACACGCTAAAAAAATAAGCGCAAATTTTAAACGCTTAAAAAAATGCGCGTAAAAAATTACGCGCAAAATTTAAACGCTAAAAAAATGCGCGCAAAAAAAAACGCGCAAAATTTAAACGCGCAAATGTCACACGCTAAAAAAAACACGCTAAAAAAATAAGCGCAAATTTTAAACGCTTAAAAAAATGCGCGTAAAAAATTACGCGCAAAATTTAAACGCTAAAAAAATGCGCGCAAAAAAAAACGCGCAAAATTTAAACGCGCAAATGTCACACGCTAAAAAAACACGCTAAAAAAAATAAGCGCAAATTTTAAACGCTTAAAAAAATGCGCGTAAAAAAATTAAATTGATTGCAGACCTCAACTGGAGGTCTGCAATCAATTTTGTCTTCATTTTATAAAGAAACTATACAAAAAATTATCTTTAATTTTGAGCGAAAAATCATCACTTATTACGGTAGAATTGGATTTATGGAGTGATCCTGCACTTAAAAAGGGTTACTTTGGTGCAACTGCGCATTTTTTGGATAAAAGTTACAAAAGTGTTAAAGTTTTTCTTGGTGTTGCACCTCTTCCGCCCAAGCATGATGCAGGTGTTATTAAAAAGTATTCACATATTTTGCCTAATCGATATGGCTTATCTCATAAATCTTTTTGAAGATAAAACTTTGCCAAAAATTTTACAGGAGCATTATTAAAGACAGAAAAATATATTTCAGGTTCAATTGTCCAGCACAATAAGAAAATCAATAAAAAATATTATTGTTTTCCAATAATATTATTATTGCTTTTTCACAATGCATTTGAATGAGGATGTGACATCTTTTTTAAGATAAAACTTTTCCAAAAATTTAACAGGAGCATTATTAAACACAGAAAAATATATTTCAGGTTCAATTGTCCAGCACATTAAGAAAACCAATAAAAAATATTATTGTTTTCCAATAATATTATTATTGCTTTTTCACAATGCATTTGAATGAGGATGTGACATCTTTTTTAAGATAAAACTTTGCCAAAAATTTAACAGGAGCATTATTAAACATAGAAAAATATATTTCAGGTTCAATTGTCCAGCACACTAAGAAAACCAATAAAAAATATTATTGTTTTCCAGTAATATTATTATTGCTTTTTCACAATGCATTTGAATGAGGATGTGATATCTTTTTCAAGATAAAACTTTGCCAAAAATTTAACAGGAGCATTATTAAACACAGAAAAATATATTTCAGGTTCAATTGTCCAGCACATTTAGAAAACCAATAAAAAATATTATTGTTTTCCAATAATATTATTATTGCTTTTTCACAATGCATTTGAATGAGGATGTGATATCTTTTTCAAGACAAAACTTTTCCAAAAATTTAACAGGAGCATTATTGAACACAGAAAAATATATTTCAGGTTCAATTGTCCAGCACAATATGAAAATCAAAAAAAACATTATTGTTTTCCAATAATATTATTATTGCTTTTTCACAATGCATTTGAATGAGGATGTGATATCTTTTTCAAGATAAAACTTTGCCAAAAATTTAACAGGAGCATTATTAAACACATAAAAATATATTTCAGGTTCAATTGTCCAGCACAATAAGAAAATCAATAAAAAATATTATTGTTTTCCAATAATATTATTATTGCTTTTTCACAATGCATTTGAATGAGGATGTGATATCTTTTTCAAGATAAAACTTTGCCAAAAATTTAACAGGAGCATTATTAAACACATAAAAATATATTTCAGGTTCAATTGTCCAGCACAATAAGAAAATCAATAAAAAATATTATTGTTTTCCAATAATATTATTATTGCTTTTTCACAATGCATTTGAATGAGGATGTGACATCTTTTTTAAGATAAAACTTTGCCAACACTTTAACAGGAGCATTATTAAACATAGAAAAATATATTTCAGGTTCAATTGTCCAGCACATTTAGAAAACCAATAAAAAATATTATTGTTTTCCAATAATATTATTATTGCTTTTTCACAATGCATTTGAATGAGGATGTGATATCTTTTTCAAGATAAAACTTTTCCAAAAATTTAACAGGAGCATTATTGAACACAGAAAAATATATTTCAGGTTCAATTGTCCAGCACAATATGAAAATCAAAAAAAATATTATTGTTTTCCAATAATATTATTATTGCTTTTTCACAATGCATTTGAATGAGGATGTGATATCTTTTTCAAGATAAAACTTTGCCAAAAATTTAGCAGGAGCATTATTAAACACAGAAAAATATATTTCAGGTTCAATTGTCCAGCACATTAAGAAAACCAATAAAAAATATTATTGTTTTCCAATAATATTATTATTGCTTTTTCACAATGCATTTGAATGAGGATGTGATATCTTTATTATGATAAAACTTTGCCAAAAATTTAACAGGAGCATTATTAAACACAGAAAAATATATTTCAGGTTCAATTGTCCAGCACAATAAGAAAATCAATAAAAAATATTATTGTTTTCCAATAATATTATTATTGCTTTTTCACAATGCATTTGAATGAGGATGTGATATCTTTTTCAAGATAAAACTTTGCCAAAAATTTAACAGGAGCATTATTAAACACAGAAAAATATATTTCAAATTCAATTGTCCAGCACAATAAGAAAATCGATAAAAAATATTATTGTTTTCCAATAATATTATTATTGCTTTTTCACAATGCATTTGAATGAGGATGTGATATCTTTTTCAAGAAAAAACTTTGCCAAAAATTTCACAGGAGCATTATTAAACACATAAAAATATATTTCAGGTTCAATTGTCCAGCACAATAAGAAAATCAATAAAAAATATTATTGTTTTCCAATAATATTATTATTGCTTTTTCGCAATGCATTTGAATGAGGATGTGATATCTTTTTCAAGATAAAACTTTGCCAAAAATTTAACAGGAGCATTATTAAACACATAAAAATATATTTCAGGTTCAATTGTCCAGCACAATAAGAAAATCAATAAAAAATATTATTGTTTTCCAATAATATTATTATTGCTTTTTCACAATGCATTTGAATGAGGATGTGACATCTTTTTTAAGATAAAACTTTGCCAAAACTTTAACAGGAGCATTATTAAACATAGAAAAATATATTTCAGGTTCAATTGTCCAGCACATTTAGAAAACCAATAAAAAATATTATTGTTTTCCAATAATATTATTATTGCTTTTTCACAATGCATTTGAATGAGGATGTGATATCTTTTTCAAGATAAAACTTTTCCAAAAATTTAACAGGAGCATTATTGAACACAGAAAAATATATTTCAGGTTCAATTGTCCAGCACAATATGAAAATCAAAAAAAATATTATTGTTTTCCAATAATATTATTATTGCTTTTTCACAATGCATTTGAATGAGGATGTGATATCTTTTTCAAGATAAAACTTTGCCAAAAATTTAGCAGGAGCATTATTAAACACAGAAAAATATATTTCAGGTTCAATTGTCCAGCACATTAAGAAAACCAATAAAAAATATTATTGTTTTCCAATAATATTATTATTGCTTTTTCACAATGCATTTGAATGAGGATGTGATATCTTTATTATGATAAAACTTTGCCAAAAATTTAACAGGAGCATTATTAAACACAGAAAAATATATTTCAGGTTCAATTGTCCAGCACAATAAGAAAATCAATAAAAAATATTATTGTTTTCCAATAATATTATTATTGCTTTTTCACAATGCATTTGAATGAGGATGTGATATCTTTTTCAAGATAAAACTTTGCCAAAAATTTAACAGGAGCATTATTAAACACAGAAAAATATATTTCAAATTCAATTGTCCAGCACAATAAGAAAATCGATAAAAAATATTATTGTTTTCCAATAATATTATTATTGCTTTTTCACAATGCATTTGAATGAGGATGTGATATCTTTTTCAAGAAAAAACTTTGCCAAAAATTTCACAGGAGCATTATTAAACACATAAAAATATATTTCAGGTTCAATTGTCCAGCACAATAAGAAAATCAATAAAAAATATTATTGTTTTCCAATAATATTATTATTGCTTTTTCACAATGCATTTGAATGAGGATGTGATATCTTTTTCAAGATAAAACTTTGCCAAAAATTTAACAGGAGCATTATTAAACACAGAAAAATATATTTCAGGTTCAATTGTCCAGCACATTAAGAAAACCAATAAAAAATATTATTGTTTTCCAATAATATTATTATTGCTTTTTCACAATGCATTTGAATGAGGATGTGATATCTTCTTCAAGATAAAACTTTGCCAAAAATTTAACAGGAGCATTATTAAACACATAAAAATATATTTCAGGTTCAATTGTCCAGCACAATAAGAAAATCAATAAAAAATATTATTGTTTTCCAATAATATTATTATTGCTTTTTCACAATGCATTTGAATGAGGATGTGATATCTTTTTCAAGATAAAACTTTGCCAAAAATTTAACAGAAGCATTATTAAACACAGAAAAACATATTTCAGGTTCAATTGTCCAGCACAATAAGAAAATCAATAAAAAATATTATTGTTTTCCAATAATATTATTATTGCTTTTTCACAATGCATTTGAATGAGGATGTGATATCTTTTTCAAGATAAAACTTTGCCAAAAATTTAACAGGAGCATTATTAAACACATAAAAATATATTTCAGGTTCAATTGTCCAGCACAATAAGAAAATCAATAAAAAATATTATTGTTTTCCAATAATATTATTATTGCTTTTTCACAATGCATTTGAATGAGGATGTGATATCTTTTTCAAGATAAAACTTTGCCAAAAATTTAACAGGAGCATTATTAAACACATAAAAATATATTTCAGGTTCAATTGTCCAGCACAATAAGAAAATCAATAAAAAATATTATTGTTTTCCAATAATATTATTATTGCTTTTTCACAATGCATTTGAATGAGGATGTGATATCTCTTTCAAGATAAAACTTTGCCAAAAATTTAACAGGAGCATTATTAAACACATAAAAATATATTTCAGGTTCAATTGTCCAGCACAATAAGAAAATCAATAAAAAATATTATTGTTTTCCAATAATATTATTATTGCTTTTTCACAATGCATTTGAATGAGGATGTGATATCTTTTTCAAGATAAAACTTTGCCAAAAATTTAACAGAAGCATTATTAAACACAGAAAAACATATTTCAGGTTCAATTGCCCAGCACAATAAGAAAATCAATAAAAAATATTATTGTTTTCCAATAATATTATTATTGCTTTTTCACAATGCATTTGAATGAGGATGTGATATCTTTTTCAAGATAAAACTTTGCCAAAAATTTAACAGGAGCATTATTAAACACATAAAAATATATTTCAGGTTCAATTGTCCAGCACAATAAGAAAATCAATAAAAAATATTATTGTTTTCCAATAATATTATTATTGCTTTTTCACAATGCATTTGAATGAGGATGTGATATCTTTTTCAAGATAAAACTTTGCCAAAAATTTAACAGGAGCATTATTAAACACATAAAAATATATTTCAGGTTCAATTGTCCAGCACAATAAGAAAATCAATAAAAAATATTATTGTTTTCCAATAATATTATTATTGCTTTTTCACAATGCATTTGAATGAGGATGTGATATCTTCTTCAAGATAAAACTTTGCCAAAAATTTAACAGGAGCATTATTAAACACATAAAAATATATTTCAGGTTCAATTGTCCAGCACAATAAGAAAATCAATAAAAAATATTATTGTTTTCCAATAATATTATTATTGCTTTTTCACAATGCATTTGAATAAGGATGTGATATCTTTTTCAAGATAAAACTTTGCCAAAAATTTAACAGGAGCATTATTAAACACATAAAAATATATTTCAGGTTCAATTGTCCAGCACAATAAGAAAATCAATAAAAAATATTATTGTTTTCCAATAATATTATTATTGCTTTTTCACAATGCATTTGAATGAGGATGTGATATCTTTTTCAAGATAAAACTTTGCCAAAAATTAACCAGGAGCATTATTAAACACATAAAAATATATTTCAGGTTCAATTGTCCAGCACAATAAGAAAATCAATAAAAAATATTATTGTTTTCCAATAATATTATTATTGCTTTTTCACAATGCATTTGAATGAGGATGTGATATCTTTTTCAAGATAAAACTTTGCCAAAAATTTAACAGGAGCATTGTTAAACACAGAAAAATATATTTCAGGTTCAATTGTCCAGCACAATAAGAAAATCAATAAAAAATATTATTGTTTTCCAATAATATTATTATTGCTTTTTCACAATGCATTTGAATGAGGATGTGATATCTTTTTCAAGATAAAACTTTGCCAAAAATTTAACAGGAGCATTATTAAACACATAAAAATATATTTCAGGTTCAATTGTCCAGCACAATAAGAAAATCAATAAAAAATATTATTGTTTTCCAATAATATTATTATTGCTTTTTCACATTGCATTTGAATGAGGATGTGATATCTTCTTCAAGATAAAACTTTGCCAAAAATTTAACAGGAGCATTATTAAACACATAAAAATATATTTCAGGTTCAATTGTCCAGCACAATAAGAAAATCAATAAAAAATATTATTGTTTTCCAATAATATTATTATTGCTTTTTCACAATGCATTTGAATGAGGATGTGATATCTTTTTCAAGATAAAACTTTGCCAAAAATTTAACAGGAGCATTATTAAACACATAAAAATATATTTCAGGTTCAATTGTCCAGCACAATAAGAAAATCAATAAAAAATGTTATTGTTTTCCAATAATATTATTATTGCTTTTTCACAATGCATTTGAATGAGGATGTGATATCTTTTTCAAGATAAAACTTTGCCAAAAATTTAACAGGAGCATTATTAAACACATAAAAATATATTTCAGGTTCAATTGTCCAGCACAATAAGAAAATCAATAAAAAATATTATTGTTTTCCAATAATATTATTATTGCTTTTTCACAATGCATTTGAATGAGGATGTGATATCTTTTTCAAGATAAAACTTTGCGAAAAATTTAACAGGAGCATTATTAAACACATAAAAATATATTTCAGGTTCAATTGTCCAGCACAATAAGAAAATCAATAAAAAATATTATTGTTTTCCAATAATATTATTATTGCTTTTTCACAATGCATTTGAATGAGGATGTGATATCTTTTTCAAGATAAAACTTTGCCAAAAATTTAACAGGAGCATTATTAAACACATAAAAATATATTTCAGGTTCAATTGTCCAGCACAATAAGAAAATCAATAAAAAATATTATTGTTTTCCAATAATATTATTATTGCTTTTTCACAATGCATTTGAATGAGGATGTGATATCTTTTTCAAGATAAAACTTTGCGAAAAATTTAACAGGAGCATTATTAAACACATAAAAATATATTTCAGGTTCAATTGTCCAGCACAATAAGAAAATCAATAAAAAATATTATTGTTTTCCAATAATATTATTATTGCTTTTTCACAATGAATTTGAATGAGGATGTGATATCTTTTTCAAGATAAAACTTTGCCAAAAATTTAACAGGAGCATTATTAAACACATAAAAATATATTTCAGGTTCAATTGTCCAGCACAATAAGAAAATCAATAAAAAATATTATTGTTTTCCAATAATATTATTATTGCTTTTTCACAATGAATTTGAATGAGGATGTGATATCTTCTTCAAGATAAAACTTTGCCAAAAATTTAACAGGAGCATTATTAAACACATAAAAATATATTTCAGGTTCAATTGTCCAGCACAATAAGAAAATCAATAAAAAATATTATTGTTTTCCAATAATATTATTATTGCTTTTTCACAATGAATTTGAATGAGGATGTGATATCTTCTTCAAGATAAAACTTTGCCAAAAATTTAACAGGAGCATTATTAAACACATAAAAATATATTTCAGGTTCAATTGCCCAGCACAATAAGAAAATCAATAAAAAATATTATTGTTTTCCAATAATATTATTATTGCTTTTTCACAATGCATTTGAATGAGGATGTGATATCTTTTTCAAGATAAAACTTTGCCAAAAATTTAACAGAAGCATTATTAAACACAGAAAAACATATTTCAGGTTCAATTGTCCAGCACAATAAGAAAATCAATAAAAAATATTATTGTTTTCCAATAATATTATTATTGCTTTTTCACAATGCATTTGAATGAGGATGTGATATCTTTTTCAAGATAAAACTTTGCCAAAAATTTAACAGGAGCATTATTAAACACATAAAAATATATTTCAGGTTCAATTGTCCAGCACAATAAGAAAATCAATAAAAAATATTATTGTTTTCCAATAATATTATTATTGCTTTTTCACAATGCATTTGAATGAGGATGTGATATCTTTTTCAAGATAAAACTTTGCCAAAAATTTAACAGGAGCATTATTAAACACAGAAAAATATATTTCAGGTTCAATTGTCCAGCACAATAAGAAAATCAATAAAAAATATTATTGTTTTCCAATAATATTATTATTGCTTTTTCACAATGCATTTGAATGAGGATGTGATATCTTTTTCAAGATAAAACTTTGCCAAAAATTTAACAGGAGCATTATTAAACACATAAAAATATATTTCAGGTTCAATTGTCCAGCATAATAAGAAAATCAATAAAAAATATTATTGTTTTCCAATAATATTATTATTGCTTTTTCACAATGCATTTGAATGAGGATGTGATATCTTCTTCAAGATAAAACTTTGCCAAAAATTTAACAGGAGCATTATTAAACACATAAAAATATATTTCAGGTTCAATTGTCCAGCACAATAAGAAAATCAATAAAAAATATTATTGTTTTCCAATAATATTATTATTGCTTTTTCACAATGCATTTGAATGAGGATGTGATATCTTTTTCAAGATAAAACTTTGCCAAAAATTTAACAGGAGCATTATTAAACACATAAAAATATATTTCAGGTTCAATTGTCCAGCACAATAAGAAAATCAATAAAAAATATTATTGTTTTCCAATAATATTATTATTGCTTTTTCACAATGCATTTGAATGAGGATGTGATATCTATTTCAAGATAAAACTTTGCCAAAAATTTAACAGGAGCATTATTAAACACATAAAAATATATTTCAGGTTCAATTGTCCAGCACAATAAGAAAATCAATAAAAAATATTATTGTTTTCCAATAATATTATTATTGCTTTTTCACAATGCATTTGAATGAGGATGTGATATCTTTTTCAAGATAAAACTTTGCCAAAAATTTAACAGGAGCATTATTAAACACATAAAAATATATTTCAGGTTCAATTGCCCAGCACAATAAGAAAATCAATAAAAAATATTATTGTTTTCCAATAATATTATTATTGCTTTTTCACAATGCATTTGAATGAGGATGTGATATCTTTTTCAAGATAAAACTTTGCCAAAAATTTAACAGGAGCATTATTAAACACATAAAAATATATTTCAGGTTCAATTGCCCAGCACAATAAGAAAATCAATAAAAAATATTATTGTTTTCCAATAATATTATTATTGCTTTTTCACAATGCATTTGAATGAGGATGTGATATCTTTTTCAAGATAAAACTTTGCCAAAAATTTAACAGAAGCATTATTAAACACAGAAAAACATATTTCAGGTTCAATTGTCCAGCACAATAAGAAAATCAATAAAAAATATTATTGTTTTCCAATAATATTATTATTGCTTTTTCACAATGCATTTGAATGAGGATGTGATATCTTTTTCAAGATAAAACTTTGCCAAAAATTTAACAGGAGCATTATTAAACACATAAAAATATATTTCAGGTTCAATTGCCCAGCACAATAAGAAAATCAATAAAAAATATTATTGTTTTCCAATAATATTATTATTGCTTTTTCACAATGCATTTGAATGAGGATGTGATATCTTTTTCAAGATAAAACTTTGCCAAAAATTTAACAGAAGCATTATTAAACACAGAAAAACATATTTCAGGTTCAATTGTCCAGCACAATAAGAAAATCAATAAAAAATATTATTGTTTTCCAATAATATTATTATTGCTTTTTCACAATGAATTTGAATGAGGATGTGATATCTTCTTCAAGATAAAACTTTGCCAAAAATTTAACAGGAGCATTATTAAACACATAAAAATATATTTCAGGTTCAATTGTCCAGCACAATAAGAAAATCAATAAAAAATATTATTGTTTTCCAATAATATTATTATTGCTTTTTCACAATGCATTTGAATGAGGATGTGATATCTTTTTCAAGATAAAACTTTGCCAAAAATTTAACAGGAGCATTATTAAACACAGAAAAATATATTTCAGGTTCAATTGTCCAGCACAATAAGAAAATCAATAAAAAATATTATTGTTTTCCAATAATATTATTATTGCTTTTTCACAATGCATTTGAATGAGGATGTGATATCTTTTTCAAGATAAAACTTTGCCAAAAATTTAACAGGAGCATTATTAAACACATAAAAATATATTTCAGGTTCAATTGTCCAGCACAATAAGAAAATCAATAAAAAATATTATTGTTTTCCAATAATATTATTATTGCTTTTTCACAATGCATTTGAATGAGGATGTGATATCTTTTTCAAGATAAAACTTTGCCAAAAATTTAACAGGAGCATTATTAAACACATAAAAATATATTTCAGGTTCAATTGTCCAGCACAATAAGAAAATCAATAAAAAATATTATTGTTTTCCAATAATATTATTATTGCTTTTTCACAATGCATTTGAATGAGGATGTGATATCTTTTTCAAGATAAAACTTTGCCAAAAATTTAACAGGAGCATTATTAAACACAGAAAAATATATTTCAGGTTCAATTGTCCAGCACAATAAGAAAATCAATAAAAAATATTATTGTTTTCCAATAATATTATTATTGCTTTTTCACAATGCATTTGAATGAGGATGTGATATCTTTTTCAAGATAAAACTTTGCCAAAAATTTAACAGGAGCATTATTAAACACATAAAAATATATTTCAGGTTCAATTGTCCAGCATAATAAGAAAATCAATAAAAAATATTATTGTTTTCCAATAATATTATTATTGCTTTTTCACAATGCATTTGAATGAGGATGTGATATCTTCTTCAAGATAAAACTTTGCCAAAAATTTAACAGGAGCATTATTAAACACATAAAAATATATTTCAGGTTCAATTGTCCAGCACAATAAGAAAATCAATAAAAAATATTATTGTTTTCCAATAATATTATTATTGCTTTTTCACAATGCATTTGAATGAGGATGTGATATCTTTTTCAAGATAAAACTTTGCCAAAAATTTAACAGGAGCATTATTAAACACATAAAAATATATTTCAGGTTCAATTGTCCAGCACAATAAGAAAATCAATAAAAAATATTATTGTTTTCCAATAATATTATTATTGCTTTTTCACAATGCATTTGAATGAGGATGTGATATCTATTTCAAGATAAAACTTTGCCAAAAATTTAACAGGAGCATTATTAAACACATAAAAATATATTTCAGGTTCAATTGTCCAGCACAATAAGAAAATCAATAAAAAATATTATTGTTTTCCAATAATATTATTATTGCTTTTTCACAATGCATTTGAATGAGGATGTGATATCTTCTTCAAGATAAAACTTTGCCAAAAATTTAACAGGAGCATTATTAAACACATAAAAATATATTTCAGGTTCAATTGTCCAGCACAATAAGAAAATCAATAAAAAATATTATTGTTTTCCAATAATATTATTATTGCTTTTTCACAATGCATTTGAATGAGGATGTGATATCTTTTTCAAGATAAAACTTTGCCAAAAATTTAACAGGAGCATTATTAAACACATAAAAATATATTTCAGGTTCAATTGTCCAGCACAATAAGAAAATCAATAAAAAATATTATTGTTTTCCAATAATATTATTATTGCTTTTTCACAATGCATTTGAATGAGGATGTGATATCTTCTTCAAGATAAAACTTTGCCAAAAATTTAACAGGAGCATTATTAAACACATAAAAATATATTTCAGGTTCAATTGTCCAGCACAATAAGAAAATCAATAAAAAATATTATTGTTTTCCAATAATATTATTATTGCTTTTTCACAATGCATTTGAATGAGGATGTGATATCTTTTTCAAGATAAAACTTTGCCAAAAATTTAACAGGAGCATTATTAAACACAGAAAAATATATTTCAGGTTCAATTGTCCAGCACAATAAGAAAATCAATAAAAAATATTATTGTTTTCCAATAATATTATTATTGCTTTTTCACAATGCATTTGAATGAGGATGTGATATCTTCTTCAAGATAAAACTTTGCCAAAAATTTAACAGGAGCATTATTAAACACATAAAAATATATTTCAGGTTCAATTGTCCAGCACAATAAGAAAATCAATAAAAAATATTATTGTTTTCCAATAATATTATTATTGCTTTTTCACAATGCATTTGAATGAGGATGTGATATCTTCTTCAAGATAAAACTTTGCCAAAAATTTAACAGGAGCATTATTAAACACATAAAAATATATTTCAGGTTCAATTGTCCAGCACAATAAGAAAATCAATAAAAAATATTATTGTTTTCCAATAATATTATTATTGCTTTTTCACAATGCATTTGAATGAGGATGTGATATCTTTTTCAAGATAAAACTTTGCCAAAAATTTAACAGGAGCATTATTAAACACAGAAAAATATATTTCAGGTTCAATTGTCCAGCACAATAAGAAAATCAATAAAAAATATTATTGTTTTCCAATAATATTATTATTGCTTTTTCACAATGCATTTGAATGAGGATGTGATATCTTCTTCAAGATAAAACTTTGCCAAAAATTTAACAGGAGCATTATTAAACACATAAAAATATATTTCAGGTTCAATTGTCCAGCACAATAAGAAAATCAATAAAAAATATTATTGTTTTCCAATAATATTATTATTGCTTTTTCACAATGCATTTGAATGAGGATGTGATATCTTCTTCAAGATAAAACTTTGCCAAAAATTTAACAGGAGCATTATTAAACACATAAAAATATATTTCAGGTTCAATTGTCCAGCACAATAAGAAAATCAATAAAAAATATTATTGTTTTCCAATAATATTATTATTGCTTTTTCACAATGCATTTGAATGAGGATGTGATATCTTTTTCAAGATAAAACTTTGCCAAAAATTTAACAGGAGCATTATTAAACACAGAAAAATATATTTCAGGTTCAATTGTCCAGCACAATAAGAAAATCAATAAAAAATATTATTGTTTTCCAATAATATTATTATTGCTTTTTCACAATGCATTTGAATGAGGATGTGATATCTTTTTCAAGATAAAACTTTGCCAAAAATTTAACAGGAGCATTATTAAACACATAAAAATATATTTCAGGTTCAATTGTCCAGCACAATAAGAAAATCAATAAATTATATTATTGTTTTCCAATAATATTATTATTGCTTTTTCACAATGCATTTGAATGAGGATGTGATATCTTTTTCAAGATAAAACTTTGCCAAAAATTTAACAGGAGCATTATTAAACACAGAAAAATATATTTCAGGTTCAATTGTCCAGCACAATAAGAAAATCAATAAAAAATATTATTGTTTTCCAATAATATTATTATTGCTTTTTCACAATGCATTTGAATGAGGATGTGATATCTTTTTCAAGATAAAACTTTGCCAAAAATTTAACAGGAGCATTATTAAACACATAAAAATATATTTCAGGTTCAATTGTCCAGCATAATAAGAAAATCAATAAAAAATATTATTGTTTTCCAATAATATTATTATTGCTTTTTCACAATGCATTTGAATGAGGATGTGATATCTTCTTCAAGATAAAACTTTGCCAAAAATTTAACAGGAGCATTATTAAACACATAAAAATATATTTCAGGTTCAATTGTCCAGCACAATAAGAAAATCAATAAAAAATATTATTGTTTTCCAATAATATTATTATTGCTTTTTCACAATGCATTTGAATGAGGATGTGATATCTTCTTCAAGATAAAACTTTGCCAAAAATTTAACAGGAGCATTATTAAACACATAAAAATATATTTCAGGTTCAATTGTCCAGCACAATAAGAAAATCAATAAAAAATATTATTGTTTTCCAATAATATTATTATTGCTTTTTCACAATGCATTTGAATGAGGATGTGATATCTTTTTCAAGATAAAACTTTGCCAAAAATTTAACAGGAGCATTATTAAACACAGAAAAATATATTTCAGGTTCAATTGTCCAGCACAATAAGAAAATCAATAAAAAATATTATTGTTTTCCAATAATATTATTATTGCTTTTTCACAATGCATTTGAATGAGGATGTGATATCTTTTTCAAGATAAAACTTTGCCAAAAATTTAACAGGAGCATTATTAAACACATAAAAATATATTTCAGGTTCAATTGTCCAGCATAATAAGAAAATCAATAAAAAATATTATTGTTTTCCAATAATATTATTATTGCTTTTTCACAATGCATTTGAATGAGGATGTGATATCTTCTTCAAGATAAAACTTTGCCAAAAATTTTACAGGAGCATTATTAAACACATAAAAATATATTTCAGGTTCAATTGTCCAGCACAATAAGAAAATCAATAAAAAATATTATTGTTTTCCAATAATATTATTATTGCTTTTTCACAATGCATTTGAATGAGGATGTGATATCTTTTTCAAGATAAAACTTTGCCAAAAATTTAACAGGAGCATTATTAAACACATAAAAATATATTTCAGGTTCAATTGTCCAGCATAATAAGAAAATCAATAAAAAATATTATTGTTTTCCAATAATATTATTATTGCTTTTTCACAATGCATTTGAATGAGGATGTGATATCTTCTTCAAGATAAAACTTTGCCAAAAATTTAACAGGAGCATTATTAAACACATAAAAATATATTTCAGGTTCAATTGTCCAGCACAATAAGAAAATCAATAAAAAATATTATTGTTTTCCAATAATATTATTATTGCTTTTTCACAATGCATTTGAATGAGGATGTGATATCTTCTTCAAGATAAAACTTTGCCAAAAATTTAACAGGAGCATTATTAAACACATAAAAATATATTTCAGGTTCAATTGTCCAGCACAATAAGAAAATCAATAAAAAATATTATTGTTTTCCAATAATATTATTATTGCTTTTTCACAATGCATTTGAATGAGGATGTGATATCTTTTTCAAGATAAAACTTTGCCAAAAATTTAACAGGAGCATTATTAAACACAGAAAAATATATTTCAGGTTCAATTGTCCAGCACAATAAGAAAATCAATAAAAAATATTATTGTTTTCCAATAATATTATTATTGCTTTTTCACAATGCATTTGAATGAGGATGTGATATCTTTTTCAAGATAAAACTTTGCCAAAAATTTAACAGGAGCATTATTAAACACATAAAAATATATTTCAGGTTCAATTGTCCAGCATAATAAGAAAATCAATAAAAAATATTATTGTTTTCCAATAATATTATTATTGCTTTTTCACAATGCATTTGAATGAGGATGTGATATCTTCTTCAAGATAAAACTTTGCCAAAAATTTTACAGGAGCATTATTAAACACATAAAAATATATTTCAGGTTCAATTGTCCAGCACAATAAGAAAATCAATAAAAAATATTATTGTTTTCCAATAATATTATTATTGCTTTTTCACAATGCATTTGAATGAGGATGTGATATCTTTTTCAAGATAAAACTTTGCCAAAAATTTAACAGGAGCATTATTAAACACATAAAAATATATTTCAGGTTCAGTTGTCCAGCACAATAAGAAAATCAATAAAAAATATTATTGTTTTCCAATAATATTATTATTGCTTTTTCACAATGCATTTGAATGAGGATGTGATATCTTCTTCAAGATAAAACTTTGCCAAAAATTTAACAGGAGCATTATTAAACACATAAAAATATATTTCAGGTTCAATTGTCCAGCACAATAAGAAAATCAATAAAAAATATTATTGTTTTCCAATAATATTATTATTGCTTTTTCACAATGCATTTGAATGAGGATGTGATATCTTCTTCAAGATAAAACTTTGCCAAAAATTTAACAGGAGCATTATTAAACACATAAAAATATATTTCAGGTTCAATTGTCCAGCACAATAAGAAAATCAATAAAAAATATTATTGTTTTCCAATAATATTATTATTGCTTTTTCACAATGCATTTGAATGAGGATGTGATATCTTTTTCAAGATAAAACTTTGCCAAAAATTTAACAGGAGCATTATTAAACACAGAAAAATATATTTCAGGTTCAATTGTCCAGCACAATAAGAAAATCAATAAAAAATATTATTGTTTTCCAATAATATTATTATTGCTTTTTCACAATGCATTTGAATGAGGATGTGATATCTTTTTCAAGATAAAACTTTGCCAAAAATTTAACAGGAGCATTATTAAACACATAAAAATATATTTCAGGTTCAATTGTCCAGCATAATAAGAAAATCAATAAAAAATATTATTGTTTTCCAATAATATTATTATTGCTTTTTCACAATGCATTTGAATGAGGATGTGATATCTTCTTCAAGATAAAACTTTGCCAAAAATTTTACAGGAGCATTATTAAACACATAAAAATATATTTCAGGTTCAATTGTCCAGCACAATAAGAAAATCAATAAAAAATATTATTGTTTTCCAATAATATTATTATTGCTTTTTCACAATGCATTTGAATGAGGATGTGATATCTTTTTCAAGATAAAACTTTGCCAAAAATTTAACAGGAGCATTATTAAACACATAAAAATATATTTCAGGTTCACTTGTCCAGCACAATAAGAAAATCAATAAAAAATATTATTGTTTTCCAATAATATTATTATTGCTTTTTCATAATGCATTTGAATGAGGATGTGATATCTTTTTCAAGATAAAACTTTGCCAAAAATTTAACAGGAGCATTATTAAACACATAAAAATATATTTCAGGTTCAATTGTCCAGCACAATAAGAAAATCAATAAAAAATATTATTGTTTTCCAATAATATTATTATTGCTTTTTCACAATGCATTTGAATGAGGATGTGATATCTTTTTCAAGATAAAACTTTGCCAAAAATTTAACAGGAGCATTATTAAACACATAAAAATATATTTCAGGTTCAATTGTCCAGCACAATAAGAAAATCAATAAAAAATATTATTGTTTTCCAATAATATTATTATTGCTTTTTCACAATGCATTTGAATGAGGATGTGATATCTTTTTCAAGATAAAACTTTGCCAAAAATTTAACAGGAGCATTATTAAACACATAAAAATATATTTCAGGTTCAATTGTCCAGCACAATAAGAAAATCAATAAAAAATATTATTGTTTTCCAATAATATTATTATTGCTTTTTCACAATGCATTTGAATGAGGATGTGATATCTTTTTCAAGATAAAACTTTGCCAAAAATTTAACAGGAGCATTATTAAACACAGAAAAATATATTTCAGGTTCAATTGTCCAGCACAATAAGAAAATCAATAAAAAATATTATTGTTTTCCAATAATATTATTATTGCTTTTTCACAATGCATTTGAATGAGGATGTGATATCTTTTTCAAGATAAAACTTTGCCAAAAATTTAACAGGAGCATTATTAAACACATAAAAATATATTTCAGGTTCAATTGTCCAGCACAATAAGAAAATCAATAAAAAATATTATTGTTTTCCAATAATATTATTATTGCTTTTTCACAATGCATTTGAATGAGGATGTGATATCTTTTTCAAGATAAAACTTTGCCAAAAATTTAACAGGAGCATTATTAAACACAGAAAAATATATTTCAGGTTCAATTGTCCAGCACAATAAGAAAATCAATAAAAAATATTATTGTTTTCCAATAATATTATTATTGCTTTTTCACAATGCATTTGAATGAGGATGTGATATCTTTTTCAAGATAAAACTTTGCCAAAAATTTAACAGGAGCATTATTAAACACATAAAAATATATTTCAGGTTCAATTGTCCAGCATAATAAGAAAATCAATAAAAAATATTATTGTTTTCCAATAATATTATTATTGCTTTTTCACAATGCATTTGAATGAGGATGTGATATCTTTTTCAAGATAAAACTTTGCCAAAAATTTAACAGGAGCATTATTAAACACATAAAAATATATTTCAGGTTCAATTGTCCAGCACAATAAGAAAATCAATAAAAAATATTATTGTTTTCCAATAATATTATTATTGCTTTTTCACAATGCATTTGAATGAGGATGTGATATCTTTTTCAAGATAAAACTTTGCCAAAAATTTAACAGGAGCATTATTAAACACATAAAAATATATTTCAGGTTCAATTGTCCAGCACAATAAGAAAATCAATAAAAAATATTATTGTTTTCCAATAATATTATTATTGCTTTTTCACAATGCATTTGAATGAGGATGTGATATCTTTTTCAAGATAAAACTTTGCCAAAAATTTAACAGGAGCATTATTAAACACAGAAAAATATATTTCAGGTTCAATTGTCCAGCACAATAAGAAAATCAATAAAAAATATTATTGTTTTCCAATAATATTATTATTGCTTTTTCACAATGCATTTGAATGAGGATGTGATATCTTTTTCAAGATAAAACTTTGCCAAAAATTTAACAGGAGCATTATTAAACACATAAAAATATATTTCAGGTTCAATTGTCCAGCATAATAAGAAAATCAATAAAAAATATTATTGTTTTCCAATAATATTATTATTGCTTTTTCACAATGCATTTGAATGAGGATGTGATATCTTCTTCAAGATAAAACTTTGCCAAAAATTTAACAGGAGCATTATTAAACACATAAAAATATATTTCAGGTTCAATTGTCCAGCACAATAAGAAAATCAATAAAAAATATTATTGTTTTCCAATAATATTATTATTGCTTTTTCACAATGCATTTGAATGAGGATGTGATATCTTTTTCAAGATAAAACTTTGCCAAAAATTTAACAGGAGCATTATTAAACACATAAAAATATATTTCAGGTTCAGTTGTCCAGCACAATAAGAAAATCAATAAAAAATATTATTGTTTTCCAATAATATTATTATTGCTTTTTCATAATGCATTTGAATGAGGATGTGATATCTTCTTCAAGATAAAACTTTGCCAAAAATTTAACAGGAGCATTATTAAACACATAAAAATATATTTCAGGTTCAATTGTCCAGCACAATAAGAAAATCAATAAAAAATATTATTGTTTTCCAATAATATTATTATTGCTTTTTCACAATGCATTTGAATGAGGATGTGATATCTTCTTCAAGATAAAACTTTGCCAAAAATTTAACAGGAGCATTATTAAACACATAAAAATATATTTCAGGTTCAATTGTCCAGCACAATAAGAAAATCAATAAAAAATATTATTGTTTTCCAATAATATTATTATTGCTTTTTCACAATGCATTTGAATGAGGATGTGATATCTTTTTCAAGATAAAACTTTGCCAAAAATTTAACAGGAGCATTATTAAACACAGAAAAATATATTTCAGGTTCAATTGTCCAGCACAATAAGAAAATCAATAAAAAATATTATTGTTTTCCAATAATATTATTATTGCTTTTTCACAATGCATTTGAATGAGGATGTGATATCTTTTTCAAGATAAAACTTTGCCAAAAATTTAACAGGAGCATTATTAAACACATAAAAATATATTTCAGGTTCAATTGTCCAGCATAATAAGAAAATCAATAAAAAATATTACTGTTTTCCAATAATATTATTATTGCTTTTTCACAATGCATTTGAATGAGGATGTGATATCTTCTTCAAGATAAAACTTTGCCAAAAATTTTACAGGAGCATTATTAAACACATAAAAATATATTTCAGGTTCAATTGTCCAGCACAATAAGAAAATCAATAAAAAATATTATTGTTTTCCAATAATATTATTATTGCTTTTTCACAATGCATTTGAATGAGGATGTGATATCTTTTTCAAGATAAAACTTTGCCAAAAATTTAACAGGAGCATTATTAAACACATAAAAATATATTTCAGGTTCAATTGTCCAGCACAATAAGAAAATCAATAAAAAATATTATTGTTTTCCAATAATATTATTATTGCTTTTTCACAATGCATTTGAAGGAGGATGTGATATCTATTTCAAGATAAAACTTTGCCAAAAATTTAACAGGAGCATTATTAAACACATAAAAATATATTTCAGGTTCAATTGTCCAGCACAATAAGAAAATCAATAAAAAATATTATTGTTTTCCAATAATATTATTATTGCTTTTTCATAATGCATTTGAATGACGACGTGATATCTTCTTCAAGATAAAACTTTGCCAAAAATTTAACAGGAGCATTATTAAACACATAAAAATATATTTCAGGTTCAATTGTCCAGCACAATAAGAAAATCAATAAAAAATATTATTGTTTTCCAATAATATTATTATTGCTTTTTCACAATGCATTTGAATGAGGATGTGATATCTTCTTCAAGATAAAACTTTGCCAAAAATTTAACAGGAGCATTATTAAACACATAAAAATATATTTCAGGTTCAATTGTCCAGCACAATAAGAAAATCAATAAAAAATATTATTGTTTTCCAATAATATTATTATTGCTTTTTCACAATGCATTTGAATGAGGATGTGATATCTTTTTCAAGATAAAACTTTGCCAAAAATTTAACAGGAGCATTATTAAACACATAAAAATATATTTCAGGTTCAATTGTCCAGCACAATAAGAAAATCAATAAAAAATATTATTGTTTTCCAATAATATTATTATTGCTTTTTCACAATGCATTTGAATGAGGATGTGATATCTTCTTCAAGATAAAACTTTGCCAAAAATTTAACAGGAGCGTTATCAAACACATAAAAATATATTTCAGGTTCAATTGTCCAGCACAATAAAAAATCAATAAAAAATATTATTGTTTTCCAATAATATTATTATTGCTTTTTCACAATGCATTTGAATGAGGATGTGATATCTTTTTCAAGATAAAACTTTGCCAAAAATTTAACAGGAGCATTATTAAACACATAAAAATATATTTCAGGTTCAATTGTCCAGCACAATAAGAAAATCAATAAAAAATATTATTGTTTTCCAATAATATTATTATTGCTTTTTCACAATGCATTTGAATGAGGATGTGATATCTTTTTCAAGATAAAACTTTGCCAAAAATTTAACTGGTGCATTATTAAACACATAAAAATATATTTCAGGTTCAATTGTCCAGCACAATAAGAAAATCAATAAAAAATATTATTGTTTTCCAATAATATTATTATTGCTTTTTCACAATGCATTTGAATGAGGATGTGATATCTTTTTCAAGATAAAACTTTGCCAAAAATTTAACAGGAGCATTATAAAACACAGAAAAATATATTTCAGGTTCAATTGTCCAGCACATTAAGAAAACCAATAAAAAATATTATTGTTTTCCAATAATATTATTATTGCTTTTTCACAATGCATTTGAATGAGGATGTGATATCTTTTTCAAGATAAAACTTTTCCAAAAATTTAACAGGAGCATTATTAAACACAGAAAAATTTATTTCAGGTTCAATTGTCCAGCACATTAAGAAAACCAATAAAAAACATTATTGTTTTCCAATAATATTATTATTGCTTTTTCACAATGCATTTGAATGAGGATGTGATATCTTTTTTAAGATAAAACTTTTCCAAAAATTTTACAGGAGCATTATTAAACACAGAAAAATATATTTCAGGTTCAATTGTCCAGCACAATAAGAAAATCAATAAAAAATATTATTGTTTTCCAATAATATTTATATTGCTTTTTCACAATGCATTTGAATGAGGACGTGACATCTTTTTTAAGATAAAACTTTGCCAAAAATTTAACAGGAGCATTATAAACACAGAAAAATATATTTCAGGTTCAATTGTCCAGCAGATTAAGAAAACCAATAAAAAATATTATTGTTTTCCAATAATATTATTATTGCTTTTTCACAATGCTTTTGAATGAGGATGTGACATCTTTTTTAAGATAAAACTTTGCCAAAAATTTAACAGGAGCATTATTAAACACAGAAAAATATATTTCAGGTTCAATTGCCCAGCACAATAAGAAAATCAATAAAAAATATTATTGTTTTCCAATAATATTATTATTGCTTTTTCACAATGCATTTGAATGAGGATGTGATATCTTTTTTAAGATAAAACTTTTCCAAAAATTTTACAGGAGCATTATTAAACACAGAAAAATATATTTCAGGTTCAATTGTCCAGCACAATAAGAAAATCAATAAAAAATATTATTGTTTTCCAATAATATTATTATTGCTTTTTCACAATGCATTTGAATGAGGATGTGATATCTTTTTTAAGATAAAACTTTTCCAAAAATTTAACAGGAGCATTATTAAACACAGAAAAATATATTTCAGGTTCAATTGTCCAGCACATTAAGAAAACCAATAAAAAATATTATTGTTTTCCAATAATATTATTATTGCTTTTTCACAATGCATTTGAATGAGGATGTGATATCTTTTTTAAGATAAAACTTTGCCAAAAATTTAACAGGAGCATTATTAAACACAGAAAAATATATTTCAGGTTCAATTGTCCAGCACATTAAGAAAACCAATAAAAAATATTATTGTTTTCCAATAATATTATTATTGCTTTTTCACAATGCATTTGAATGAGGATGTGATATCTTTTTTAAGATAAAACTTTTCCAAAAATTTTACAGGAGCATTATTAAACACAGAAAAATATATTTCAGGTTCAATTGTCCAGCACAATAAGAAAATCAATAAAAAATATTATTGTTTTCCAATAATATTTATATTGCTTTTTCACAATGCATTTGAATGAGGACGTGACATCTTTTTTAAGATAAAACTTTGCCAAAAATTTAACAGGAGCATTATAAACACAGAAAAATATATTTCAGGTTCAATTGTCCAGCAGATTAAGAAAACCAATAAAAAATATTATTGTTTTCCAATAATATTATTATTGCTTTTTCACAATGCTTTTGAATGAGGATGTGACATCTTTTTTAAGATAAAACTTTGCCAAAAATTTAACAGGAGCATTATTAAACACAGAAAAATATATTTCAGGTTCAATTGCCCAGCACAATAAGAAAATCAATAAAAAATATTATTGTTTTCCAATAATATTATTATTGCTTTTTCACAATGCATTTGAATGAGGATGTGATATCTTTTGCAAGATAAAACTTTGCCAAAAATTTAACAGGAGCATTATTAAACACAGAAAAATATATTTCAGGTTCAGTTGTCCAGCACAATAAGAAAATCAATAAAAAATATTATTGTTTTCCAATAATATTATTATTGCTTTTTCACAATGCATTTGAATGAGGATGTGATATCTTTTTCAAGATAAAACTTTGCCAAAAATTTAACAGGAGCATTATAAAACACAGAAAAATATATTTCAGGTTCAATTGTCCAGCACATTAAGAAAACCAATAAAAAATATTATTGTTTTCCAATAATATTATTATTGCTTTTTCACAATGCATTTGAATGAGGATGTGATATCTTTTTCAAGATAAAACTTTTCCAAAAATTTAACAGGAGCATTATTAAACACAGAAAAATATATTTCAGGTTCAATTGTCCAGCACATTAAGAAAACCAATAAAAAATATTATTGTTTTCCAATAATATTATTATTGCTTTTTCACAATGCATTTGAATGAGGATGTGATATCTTTTTCAAGATAAAACTTTGCCAAAAACTTAACAGGAGCATTATTAAACACAGAAAAATATATTTCAGGTTCAATTGTCCAGCACATTAAGAAAACCAATAAAAAATATTATTGTTTTCCAATAATATTATTATTGCTTTTTCACAATGCATTTGAATGAGGATGTGATATCTTTTTCAAGATAAAACTTTGCCAAAAATTTAACAGGAGCATTATTAAACACAGAAAAATATATTTCAGGTTCAATTGTCCAGCACAATAAGAAAATCAATAAAAAATATTATTGTTTTCCAATAATATTATTATTGCTTTTTCACAATGCATTTGAATGAGGATGTGATATCTTTTTCTAGATAAAACTTTGCCAAAAATTTAACAGGAGCATTATTAAACACAGAAAAATATATTTCAGGTTCAATTGTCCAGCACAATAAGAAAATCAATAAAAAATATTATTGTTTTCCAATAATATTATTATTGCTTTTTCACAATGCATTTGAATGAGGATGTGATATCTTTTTCAAGATAAAACTTTGCCAAAAATTTAACAGGAGCATTATTAAACACAGAAAAATATATTTCAGGTTCAGTTGTCCAGCACAATAAGAAAATCAATAAAAAATATTATTGTTTTCCAATAATATTATTATTGCTTTTTCACAATGCATTTGAATGAGGATGTGATATCTTTTTCAAGATAAAACTTTGCCAAAAATTTAACAGGAGCATTATTAAACACAGAAAAATATATTTCAGGTTCAATTGTCCAGCACAATAAGAAAATCAATAAAAAATATTATTGTTTTCCCATAATATTATTATTGCTTTTTCACAATGCATTTGAATGAGGATGTGATATCTTTTTCAAGATAAAACTTTGCCAAAAATTTAACAGGAGCATTATTAAACACAGAAAAATATATTTCAGGTTCAATTGTCCAGCACAATAAGAAAATCAATAAAAAATATTATTGTTTTCCAATAATATTATTATTGCTTTTTTCACAATGCATTTTAATGAGGATGTGATATCTTTTTTAAGATTAAACATTTCCAAAAATTTAACAGGAGCATTATTAAACACAGAAAAATATATTTCAGGTTGAATTGTCCAGCACATTAAGAAAACCAATAAAAAATATTATTGTTTTCCAATAATATAATTATTGCTTTTTTCACAATGCATTTTAATGAGGATGTGATATCTTTTTTAAGATAAACCATTTCCAAAAATTTAACAGGAGCATAATTAAACACAGAAAAATATATTTCAGGTTGAATTGTCCAGCACATTAAGAAAACCAATAAAAAATATTATTGTTTTCCAATAATATAATTATTGCTTTTTTCACAATGCATTTTAATGAGGATGTGATATCTTTTTTAAGATTAAACATTTCCAAAAATTTAACAGGAGCATTATTAAACACTGAAAAATATATTTCAGGTTGAATTGTCCAGCACATTAAGAAAACCAATAAAAAACATTATTGTTTTCCAATAATATAATTTCTGCTTTTTTCACAATGCATTTTAATGAGGATGTGATATCTTTTTTAAGATTAAACATTTCCAAAAATTTAACAGGAGCATTATTAAACACAGAAAAATATATTTCAGGTTGAATTGTCCAGCACATTAAGAAAACCAATAAAAAATATTATTGTTTTCCAATAATATAATTATTGCTTTTTTCACAATGCATTTTAATGAGGATGTGATATCTTTTTTAAGATAAAACATTTCCAAAAATTTAACAGGAGCATTATTAAACACAGAAAAATATATTTCAGGTTGAATTGTCCAGCACATTAAGAAAACCAATAAAAAATATTATTGTTTTCCAATAATATAATTATTGCTTTTTTCACAATGCATTTTAATGAGGATGTGATATCTTTTTTAAGATAAAACATTTCCAAAAATTTAACAGGAGCATTATTAAACACAGAAAAATATATTTCAGGTTGAATTGTCCAGCACATTAAGAAAACCAATAAAAAATATTATTGTTTTCCAATAATATAATTATTGCTTTTTTCACAATGCATTTTAATGAGGATGTGATATCTTTTTTAAGATTAAACATTTCCAAAAATTTAACAGGAGCATTATTAAACACAGAAAAATATATTTCAGGTTGAATTGTCCAGCACATTAAGAAAACCAATAAAAAATATTATTGTTTTCCAATAATATAATTATTGCTTTTTTCACAATGCATTTTAATGAGGATGTGATATCTTTTTTAAGATAAAACATTTCCAAAAATTTAACAGGAGCATTATTAAACACAGAAAAATATATTTCAGGTTGAATTGTCCAGCACATTAAGAAAACCAATAAAAAATATTATTGTTTTCCAATAATATAATTATTGCTTTTTTCACAATGCATTTTAATGAGGATGTGATATCTTTTTTAAGATTAAACATTTCCAAAAATTTAACAGGAGCATTATTAAACACAGAAAAATATATTTCAGGTTGAATTGTCCAGCACATTAAGAAAACCAATAAAAAATATTATTGTTTTCCAATAATATAATTATTGCTTTTTTCACAATGCATTTTAATGAGGATGTGATATCTTTTTTAAGATTAAACATTTCCAAAAATTTAACAGGAGCATTATTAAACACAGAAAAATATATTTCAGGTTGAATTGTCCAGCACATTAAGAAAACCAATAAAAAATATTATTGTTTTCCAATAATATAATTATTGCTTTTTTCACAATGCATTTTAATGAGGATGTGATATCTTTTTTAAGATAAAACATTTCCAAAAATTTAACAGGAGCATAATTAAACACAGAAAAATATATTTCAGGTTGAATTGTCCAGCACATTAAGAAAACCAATAAAAAATATTATTGTTTTCCAATAATATAATTATTGCTTTTTTCACAATGCATTTTAATGAGGATGTGATATCTTTTTTAAGATAAAACATTTCCAAAAATTTAACAGGAGCATAATTAAACACAGAAAAATATATTTCAGGTTGAATTGTCCAGCACATTAAGAAAATCAATAAAAAATATTATTGTTTTCCAATAATATAATTATTGCTTTTTTCACAATGCATTTTAATGAGGATGTGATATCTTTTTTAAGATTAAACATTTCCAAAAATTTAACAGGAGCATTATTAAACACAGAAAAATATATTTCAGGTTGAATTGTCCAGCACATTAAGAAAACCAATAAAAAATATTATTGTTTTCCAATAATATAATTTCTGCTTTTTTCACAATGCATTTTAATGAGGATGTGATATCTTTTTTAAGATAAAACATTTCCAAAAATTTAACAGGAGCATTATTAAACACAGAAAAATATATTTCAGGTTGAATTGTCCAGCACATTAAGAAAACCAATAAAAAATATTATTGTTTTCCAATAATATAATTATTGCTTTTTTCACAATGCATTTTAATGAGGATGTGATATCTTTTTTAAGATTAAACATTTCCAAAAATTTAACAGGAGCATTATTAAACACAGAAAAATATATTTCAGGTTGAATTGTCCAGCACATTAAGAAAACCAATAAAAAATATTATTGTTTTCCAATAATATAATTATTGCTTTTTTCACAATGCATTTTAATGAGGATGTGATATCTTTTTTAAGATAAAACATTTCCAAAAATTTAACAGGAGCATTATTAAACACAGAAAAATATATTTCAGGTTGAATTGTCCAGCACATTAAGAAAACCAATAAAAAATATTATTGTTTTCCAATAATATAATTATTGCTTTTTTCACAATGCATTTTAATGAGGATGTGATATCTTTTTTAAGATAAAACATTTCCAAAAATTTAACAGGAGCATTATTAAACACAGAAAAATATATTTCAGGTTGAATTGTCCAGCACATTAAGAAAACCAATAAAAAATATTATTGTTTTCCAATAATATAATTATTGCTTTTTTCACAATGCATTTTAATGAGGATGTGATATCTTTTTTAAGATAAAACATTTCCAAAAATTTAACAGGAGCATTATTAAACACAGAAAAATATATTTCAGGTTGAATTGTCCAGCACATTAAGAAAACCAATAAAAAATATTATTGTTTTCCAATAATATAATTATTGCTTTTTTCACAATGCATTTTAATGAGGATGTGATATCTTTTTTAAGATAAAACATTTCCAAAAATTTAACAGGAGCATTATTAAACACAGAAAAATATACTTCAGGTTGAATTGTCCAGCACATTAAGAAAACCAATAAAAAATATTATTGTTTTCCAATAATATAATTATTGCTTTTTTCACAATGCATTTTAATGAGGAAGTGATATCTTTTTTAAGATAAAACATTTCCTAAAATTTAACAGGAGCATTATTAAACACAGAAAAATATATTTCAGGTTGAATTGTCCAGCACATTAAGAAAACCAATAAAAAATATTATTGTTTTCCAATAATATAATTATTGCTTTTTTCACAATGCATTTTAATGAGGATGTGATATCTTTTTTAAGATTAAACATTTCCAAAAATTTAACAGGAGCATTATTAAACACAGAAAAATATATTTCAGGTTGAATTGTCCAGCACATTAAGAAAACCAATAAAAAATATTATTGTTTTCCAATAATATTATTATTGCTTTTTTCACAATGCATTTTAATGAGGATGTGATATCTTTTTTAAGATAAAACATTTCCAAAAATTTAACAGGAGCATTATTAAACACAGAAAAATATATTTCAGGTTGAATTGTCCAGCACATTAAGAAAACCAATAAAAAATATTATTGTTTTCCAATAATATAATTATTGCTTTTTTCACAATGCATTTTAATGAGGATGTGATATCTTTTTTAAGATTAAACATTTCCAAAAATTTAACAGGAGCATTATTAAACACAGAAAAATATATTTCAGGTTGAATTGTCCAGCACATTAAGAAAACCAATAAAAAATATTATTGTTTTCCAATAATATAATTATTGCTTTTTTCGCAATGCATTTTAATGAGGATGTGATATCTTTTTTAAGATAAAACATTTCCAAAAATTTAACAGGAGCATTATTAAACACAGTAAAATATATTTCAGGTTGAATTGTCCAGCACATTAAGAAAACCAATAAAAAATATTATTGTTTTCCAATAATATAATTATTGCTTTTTTCACAATGCATTTTAATGAGGATGTGATATCTTTTTTAAGATAAAACATTTCCAAAAATTTAACAGGAGCATTATTAAACACAGAAAAATATATTTCAGGTTGAATTGTCCAGCACATTAAGAAAACCAATAAAAAATATTATTGTTTTCCAATAATATAATTATTGCTTTTTTCACAATGCATTTTAATGAGGATGTGATATCTTTTTTAAGATAAAACATTTCCAAAAATTTAACAGGAGCATTTTTATACACAGAAAAATATACTTCAGGTTCAATTGTCCATTCATTGAATTTAATATCTTTCAAAGCGTTTCACAAATGTAAAAAGACTTTGTACATTTCAGCAAAAAAAAATTGATTATTTCACAGTTTTATGAGATAAAACTTTGCCTAAAATTTAACAGGAGCATTTTTATACACAGAAAAATATGTTTCAGGTTCAATTGTCCATTCACTGAATTTAATATCTTTCAAAGCGTTTCACAAATGTAAAAAGACTTTGTACCTTTCAGCAAAAAAAATTTGTTTATTTCACAGTTTTATGAGACAAAACTTTGCCAAAAATTGACAGGAGCATTTTTAAACACAGAAAAATATATTTCAGGATTAATTGTCCATTCATTGAATTTAATATCTTTCAAAGCGTTTCACAAATGTAAAAAGACTTTGTACCTTTCAGCAAAAAAAATTTGATTATTTCACAGTTTTATGAGACAAAACTTTGCCAAAAATTGACAGGAGCATTTTTAAACACAGAAAAAAAAATTTCAGGTTCAATTGCTCATTCATTGAATTTAATATCTTTCAAAGCGTTTCACAAATGTAAAAAGACTTTGTACCTTTCAGCAAAAAAAATTTGATTATTTCACAGTTTTATGAGACAAAACTTTGCCAAAAATTGACAGGAGCATTTTTAAACACAGAAAAATATTTTTCAGGTTCAATTGTCCATTCACTGAATTTAATATCTTTCAAAGCGTTTCACAAATGTAAAAAGACTTTGTACCTTTCAGCAAAAAAAATTTGTTTATTTCACAGTTTTATGAGATAAAACTTTGCCAAAAATTGACAGGAGCATTTTTAAACACAAAAAAATATATCTCAGGTTCAATTGTCCATTCATTGAATTTAATATCTTTCAAAGCGTTTCACAAATGTAAAAAGACTTTGTACCTTTCAGCAAAAAAAATTTGATTATTTCACAGTTTTATGAGACAAAACTTTGCCAAAAATTGACAGGAGCATTTTTAAACACAGAAAAATATATTTCAGGATTAATTGTCCATTCATTGAATTTAATATCTTTCAAAGCGTTTCACAAATGTAAAAAGACTTTGTACCTTTCAGCAAAAAAAATTTGATTATTTCACAGTTTTATGAGACAAAACTTTGCCAAAAATTGACAGGAGCATTTTTAAACACAGAAAAAAAAATTTCAGGTTCAATTGCTCATTCATTGAATTTAATATCTTTCAAAGCGTTTCACAAATGTAAAAAGACTTTGTACCTTTCAGCAAAAAAAATTTGTTTATTTCACAGTTTTATGAGATAAAACTTTGCCAAAAATTGACAGGAGCATTTTTAAACACAAAAAAATTTATCTCAGGTTCAATTGTCCATTCATTGAATTTAATATCTTTCAAAGCGTTTCACAAATGTAAAAAGACTTTGTACCTTTCAGCAAAAAAAATTTGATTATTTCACAGTTTTATGAGACAAAACTTTGCCAAAAATTGACAGGAGCATTTTTAAACACAGAAAAATATATTTCAGGATTAATTGTCCATTCATTGAATTTAATATCTTTCAAAGCGTTTCACAAATGTAAAAAGACTTTGTACCTTTCAGCAAAAAAAATTTGATTATTTCACAGTTTTATGAGACAAAACTTTGCCAAAAATTGACAGGAGTATTTTTAAACACAGAAAAATATTTTTCAGGTTCAATTGTCCATTCACTGAATTTAATATCTTTCAAAGCGTTTCACAAATGTAAAAAGACTTTGTACCTTTCAGCAAAAAAAATTTGTTTATTTCACAGTTTTATGAGATAAAACTTTGCCAAAAATTGACAGGAGCATTTTTAAACACAGAAAAATATTTTTCAGGTTCAATTGTCCATTCACTGAATTTAATATCTTTCAAAGCGTTTCACAAATGTAAAAAGACTTTGTACTTTTCAGCAAAAAAAATTTGTTTATTTCACAGTTTTATGAGATAAAACTTTGCCAAAAATTGACAGGAGCATTTTTAAACACAGAAAAATATTTTTCAGGTTCAATTGTCCATTCACTGAATTTAATATCTTTCAAAGCGTTTCACAAATGTAAAAAGACTTTGTACCTTTCAGCAAAAAAAATTTGATTATTTCACAGTTTTATGAGACAAAACTTTGCCAAAAATTGACAGGAGTATTTTTAAACACAGAAAAATATTTTTCAGGTTCAATTGTCCATTCACTGAATTTAATATCTTTCAAAGCGTTTCACAAATGTAAAAAGACTTTGTACCTTTCAGCAAAAAAAATTTGTTTATTTCACAGTTTTATGAGATATAACTTTGCCAAAAATTGACAGGAGCATTTTTAAACACAAAAAAATATATCTCAGGTTCAATTGTCCATTCATTGAATTTAATATCTTTCAAAGCGTTTCACAAATGTAAAAAGACTTTGTACCTTTCAGCAAAAAAAATTTGATTATTTCACAGTTTTATGAGACAAAACTTTGCCAAAAATTGACAGGAGCATTTTTAAACACAGAAAAATATATTTCAGGATTAATTGTCCATTCATTGAATTTAATATCTTTCAAAGCGTTTCACAAATGTAAAAAGACTTTGTACCTTTCAGCAAAAAAAATTTGATTATTTCACAGTTTTATGAGACAAAACTTTGCCAAAAATTGACAGGAGTATTTTTAAACACAGAAAAATATTTTTCAGGTTCAATTGTCCATTCACTGAATTTAATATCTTTCAAAGCGTTTCACAAATGTAAAAAGACTTTGTACCTTTCAGCAAAAAAAATTTGTTTATTTCACAGTTTTATGAGATAAAACTTTGCCAAAAATTGACAGGAGCATTTTTAAACACAGAAAAATATTTTTCAGGTTCAATTGTCCATTCACTGAATTTAATATCTTTCAAAGCGTTTCACAAATGTAAAAAGACTTTGTACTTTTCAGCAAAAAAAATTTGTTTATTTCACAGTTTTATGAGATAAAACTTTGCCAAAAATTGACAGGAGCATTTTTAAACACAGAAAAATATTTTTCAGGTTCAATTGTCCATTCACTGAATTTAATATCTTTCAAAGCGTTTCACAAATGTAAAAAGACTTTGTACCTTTCAGCAAAAAAAATTTGATTATTTCACAGTTTTATGAGACAAAACTTTGCCAAAAATTGACAGGAGTATTTTTAAACACAGAAAAATATTTTTCAGGTTCAATTGTCCATTCACTGAATTTAATATCTTTCAAAGCGTTTCACAAATGTAAAAAGACTTTGTACCTTTCAGCAAAAAAAATTTGATTATTTCACAGTTTTATGAGACAAAACTTTGCCAAAAATTGACAGGAGTATTTTTAAACACAGAAAAATATTTTTCAGGTTCAATTGTCCATTCACTGAATTTAATATCTTTCAAAGCGTTTCACAAATGTAAAAAGACTTTGTACCTTTCAGCAAAAAAAATTTGATTATTTCACAGTTTTATGAGACAAAACTTTGCCAAAAATTGACAGGAGTATTTTTAAACACAGAAAAATATTTTTCAGGTTCAATTGTCCATTCACTGAATTTAATATCTTTCAAAGCGTTTCACAAATGTAAAAAGACTTTGTACCTTTCAGCAAAAAAAATTTGTTTATTTCACAGTTTTATGAGATAAAACTTTGCCAAAAATTGACAGGAGCATTTTTAAACACAGAAAAATATTTTTCAGGTTCAATTGTCCATTCACTGAATTTAATATCTTTCAAAGCGTTTCACAAATGTAAAAAGACTTTGTACCTTTCAGCAAAAAAAATTTGATTATTTCACAGTTTTATGAGACAAAACTTTGCCAAAAATTGACAGGAGTATTTTTAAACACAGAAAAATATTTTTCAGGTTCAATTGTCCATTCACTGAATTTAATATCTTTCAAAGCGTTTCACAAATGTAAAAAGACTTTGTACCTTTCAGCAAAAAAAATTTGATTATTTCACAGTTTTATGAGACAAAACTTTGCCAAAAATTGACAGGAGTATTTTTAAACACAGAAAAATATTTTTCAGGTTCAATTGTCCATTCACTGAATTTAATATCTTTCAAAGCGTTTCACAAATGTAAAAAGACTTTGTACCTTTCAGCAAAAAAAATTTGTTTATTTCACAGTTTTATGAGATAAAACTTTGCCAAAAATTGACAGGAGCATTTTTAAACACAGAAAAATATTTTTCAGGTTCAATTGTCCATTCACTGAATTTAATATCTTTCAAAGCGTTTCACAAATGTAAAAAGACTTTGTACTTTTCAGCAAAAAAAATTTGTTTATTTCACAGTTTTATGAGATAAAACTTTGCCAAAAATTGACAGGAGCATTTTTAAACACAGAAAAATATTTTTCAGGTTCAATTGTCCATTCACTGAATTTAATATCTTTCAAAGCGTTTCACAAATGTAAAAAGACTTTGTACCTTTCAGCAAAAAAAATTTGATTATTTCACAGTTTTATGAGACAAAACTTTGCCAAAAATTGACAGGAGTATTTTTAAACACAGAAAAATATTTTTCAGGTTCAATTGTCCATTCACTGAATTTAATATCTTTCAAAGCGTTTCACAAATGTAAAAAGACTTTGTACCTTTCAGCAAAAAAAATTTGATTATTTCACAGTTTTATGAGACAAAACTTTGCCAAAAATTGACAGGAGTATTTTTAAACACAGAAAAATATTTTTCAGGTTCAATTGTCCATTCACTGAATTTAATATCTTTCAAAGCGTTTCACAAATGTAAAAAGACTTTGTACCTTTCAGCAAAAAAAATTTGATTATTTCACAGTTTTATGAGACAAAACTTTGCCAAAAATTGACAGGAGTATTTTTAAACACAGAAAAATATTTTTCAGGTTCAATTGTCCATTCACTGAATTTAATATCTTTCAAAGCGTTTCACAAATGTAAAAAGACTTTGTACCTTTCAGCAAAAAAAATTTGTTTATTTCACAGTTTTATGAGATAAAACTTTGCCAAAAATTGACAGGAGCATTTTTAAACACAGAAAAATATTTTTCAGGTTCAATTGTCCATTCACTGAATTTAATATCTTTCAAAGCGTTTCACAAATGTAAAAAGACTTTGTACTTTTCAGCAAAAAAAATTTGTTTATTTCACAGTTTTATGAGATAAAACTTTGCCAAAAATTGACAGGAGCATTTTTAAACACAGAAAAATATTTTTCAGGTTCAATTGTCCATTCACTGAATTTAATATCTTTCAAAGCGTTTCACAAATGTAAAAAGACTTTGTACTTTTCAGCAAAAAAAATTTGTTTATTTCACAGTTTTATGAGACAAAACTTTGCCAAAAATTGACAGGAGTATTTTTAAACACAGAAAAATATTTTTCAGGTTCAATTGTCCATTCACTGAATTTAATATCTTTCAAAGCGTTTCACAAATGTAAAAAGACTTTGTACCTTTCAGCAAAAAAAATTTGTTTATTTCACAGTTTTATGAGATAAAACTTTGCCAAAAATTGACAGGAGCATTTTTAAACACAGAAAAATATTTTTCAGGTTCAATTGTCCATTCACTGAATTTAATATCTTTCAAAGCGTTTCACAAATGTAAAAAGACTTTGTACTTTTCAGCAAAAAAAATTTGTTTATTTCACAGTTTTATGAGATAAAACTTTGCCAAAAATTGACAGGAGCATTTTTAAACACAGAAAAATATTTTTCAGGTTCAATTGTCCATTCACTGAATTTAATATCTTTCAAAGCGTTTCACAAATGTAAAAAGACTTTGTACTTTTCAGCAAAAAAAATTTGTTTATTTCACAGTTTTATGAGATAAAACTTTGCCAAAAATTGACAGGAGCATTTTTAAACACAGAAAAATATTTTTCAGGTTCAATTGTCCATTCACTGAATTTAATATCTTTCAAAGCGTTTCACAAATGTAAAAAGACTTTGTACCTTTCAGCAAAAAAAATTTGATTATTTCACAGTTTTATGAGACAAAACTTTGCCAAAAATTGACAGGAGTATTTTTAAACACAGAAAAATATTTTTCAGGTTCAATTGTCCATTCACTGAATTTAATATCTTTCAAAGCGTTTCACAAATGTAAAAAGACTTTGTACCTTTCAGCAAAAAAAATTTGTTTATTTCACAGTTTTATGAGATAAAACTTTGCCAAAAATTGACAGGAGCATTTTTAAACACAGAAAAATATTTTTCAGGTTCAATTGTCCATTCACTGAATTTAATATCTTTCAAAGCGTTTCACAAATGTAAAAAGACTTTGTACCTTTCAGCAAAAAAAATTTGATTATTTCACAGTTTTATGAGACAAAACTTTGCCAAAAAATGACAGGAGTATTTTTAAACACAGAAAAATATTTTTCAGGTTCAATTGTCCATTCACTGAATTTAATATCTTTCAAAGCGTTTCACAAATGTAAAAAGACTTTGTACTTTTCAGCAAAAAAAATTTGATTATTTCACAGTTTTATGAGACAAAACTTTGCCAAAAATTGACAGGAGTATTTTTAAACACAGAAAAATATTTTTCAGGTTCAATTGTCCATTCACTGAATTTAATATCTTTCAAAGCGTTTCACAAATGTAAAAAGACTTTGTACTTTTCAGCAAAAAAAATTTGTTTATTTCACAGTTTTATGAGATAAAACTTTGCCAAAAATGGACAGGAGCATTTTTAAACACAGAAAAATATTTTTCAGGTTCAATTGTCCATTCACTGAATTTAATATCTTTCAAAGCGTTTCACAAATGTAAAAAGACTTTGTACCTTTCAGCAAAAAAAATTTGATTATTTCACAGTTTTATGAGACAAAACTTTGCCAAAAATTGACAGGAGTATTTTTAAACACAGAAAAATATTTTTCAGGTTCAATTGTCCATTCACTGAATTTAATATCTTTCAAAGCGTTTCACAAATGTAAAAAGACTTTGTACCTTTCAGCAAAAAAAATTTGTTTATTTCACAGTTTTATGAGATAAAACTTTGCCAAAAATTGACAGGAGCATTTTTAAACACAGAAAAATATTTTTCAGGTTCAATTGTCCATTCACTGAATTTAATATCTTTCAAAGCGTTTCACAAATGTAAAAAGACTTTGTACCTTTCAGCAAAAAAAATTTGATTATTTCACAGTTTTATGAGACAAAACTTTGCCAAAAAATGACAGGAGTATTTTTAAACACAGAAAAATATTTTTCAGGTTCAATTGTCCATTCACTGAATTTAATATCTTTCAAAGCGTTTCACAAATGTAAAAAGACTTTGTACTTTTCAGCAAAAAAAATTTGATTATTTCACAGTTTTATGAGACAAAACTTTGCCAAAAATTTACAGGAGTATTTTTAAACACAGAAAAATATTTTTCAGGTTCAATTGTCCATTCACTGAATTTAATATCTTTCAAAGCGTTTCACAAATGTAAAAAGACTTTGTACTTTTCAGCAAAAAAAATTTGATTATTTCACAGTTTTATGAGACAAAACTTTGCCAAAAATTGACAGGAGTATTTTTAAACACAGAAAAATATTTTTCAGGTTCAATTGTCCATTCACTGAATTTAATATCTTTCAAAGCGTTTCACAAATGTAAAAAGACTTTGTACCTTTCAGCAAAAAAAATTTGTTTATTTCACAGTTTTATGAGATAAAACTTTGCCAAAAATTGACAGGAGCATTTTTAAACACAAAAAAATATATCTCAGGTTCAATTGTCCATTCATTGAATTTAATATCTTTCAAAGCGTTTCACAAATGTAAAAAGACTTTGTACCTTTCAGCAAAAAAAATTTGATTATTTCACAGTTTTATGAGACAAAACTTTGCCAAAAATTGACAGGAGTATTTTTAAACACAGAAAAATATTTTTCAGGTTCAATTGTCCATTCACTGAATTTAATATCTTTCAAAGCGTTTCACAAATGTAAAAAGACTTTGTACCTTTCAGCAAAAAAAATTTGATTATTTCACAGTTTTATGAGACAAAACTTTGCCAAAAATTGACAGGAGTATTTTTAAACACAGAAAAATATTTTTCAGGTTCAATTGTCCATTCACTGAATTTAATATCTTTCAAAGCGTTTCACAAATGTAAAAAGACTTTGTACCTTTCAGCAAAAAAAATTTGATTATTTCACAGTTTTATGAGACAAAACTTTGCCAAAAATTGACAGGAGTATTTTTAAACACAGAAAAATATTTTTCAGGTTCAATTGTCCATTCACTGAATTTAATATCTTTCAAAGCGTTTCACAAATGTAAAAAGACTTTGTACCTTTCAGCAAAAAAAATTTGATTATTTCACAGTTTTATGAGACAAAACTTTGCCAAAAATTGACAGGAGTATTTTTAAACACAGAAAAATATTTTTCAGGTTCAATTGTCCATTCACTGAATTTAATATCTTTCAAAGCGTTTCACAAATGTAAAAAGACTTTGTACCTTTCAGCAAAAAAAATTTGTTTATTTCACAGTTTTATGAGATAAAACTTTGCCAAAAATTGACAGGAGCATTTTTAAACACAGAAAAATATTTTTCAGGTTCAATTGTCCATTCACTGAATTTAATATCTTTCAAAGCGTTTCACAAATGTAAAAAGACTTTGTACTTTTCAGCAAAAAAAATTTGTTTATTTCACAGTTTTATGAGATAAAACTTTGCCAAAAATTGACAGGAGCATTTTTAAACACAGAAAAATATTTTTCAGGTTCAATTGTCCATTCACTGAATTTAATATCTTTCAAAGCGTTTCACAAATGTAAAAAGACTTTGTACCTTTCAGCAAAAAAAATTTGATTATTTCACAGTTTTATGAGACAAAACTTTGCCAAAAATTGACAGGAGTATTTTTAAACACAGAAAAATATTTTTCAGGTTCAATTGTCCATTCACTGAATTTAATATCTTTCAAAGCGTTTCACAAATGTAAAAAGACTTTGTACCTTTCAGCAAAAAAAATTTGTTTATTTCACAGTTTTATGAGATATAACTTTGCCAAAAATTGACAGGAGCATTTTTAAACACAAAAAAATATATCTCAGGTTCAATTGTCCATTCATTGAATTTAATATCTTTCAAAGCGTTTCACAAATGTAAAAAGACTTTGTACCTTTCAGCAAAAAAAATTTGATTATTTCACAGTTTTATGAGACAAAACTTTGCCAAAAATTGACAGGAGCATTTTTAAACACAGAAAAATATATTTCAGGATTAATTGTCCATTCATTGAATTTAATATCTTTCAAAGCGTTTCACAAATGTAAAAAGACTTTGTACCTTTCAGCAAAAAAAATTTGTTTATTTCACAGTTTTATGAGATAAAACTTTGCCAAAAATTGACAGGAGCATTTTTAAACACAGAAAAATATTTTTCAGGTTCAATTGTCCATTCACTGAATTTAATATCTTTCAAAGCGTTTCACAAATGTAAAAAGACTTTGTACCTTTCAGCAAAAAAAATTTGATTATTTCACAGTTTTATGAGACAAAACTTTGCCAAAAATTGACAGGAGTATTTTTAAACACAGAAAAATATTTTTCAGGTTCAATTGTCCATTCACTGAATTTAATATCTTTCAAAGCGTTTCACAAATGTAAAAAGACTTTGTACCTTTCAGCAAAAAAAATTTGTTTATTTCACAGTTTTATGAGATAAAACTTTGCCAAAAATTGACAGGAGCATTTTTAAACACAGAAAAATATTTTTCAGGTTCAATTGTCCATTCACTGAATTTAATATCTTTCAAAGCGTTTCACAAATGTAAAAAGACTTTGTACTTTTCAGCAAAAAAAATTTGTTTATTTCACAGTTTTATGAGATAAAACTTTGCCAAAAATTGACAGGAGCATTTTTAAACACAGAAAAATATTTTTCAGGTTCAATTGTCCATTCACTGAATTTAATATCTTTCAAAGCGTTTCACAAATGTAAAAAGACTTTGTACCTTTCAGCAAAAAAAATTTGATTATTTCACAGTTTTATGAGACAAAACTTTGCCAAAAATTGACAGGAGTATTTTTAAACACAGAAAAATATTTTTCAGGTTCAATTGTCCATTCACTGAATTTAATATCTTTCAAAGCGTTTCACAAATGTAAAAAGACTTTGTACTTTTCAGCAAAAAAAATTTGTTTATTTCACAGTTTTATGAGATAAAACTTTGCCAAAAATTGACAGGAGCATTTTTAAACACAGAAAAATATTTTTCAGGTTCAATTGTCCATTCATTGAATTTAATATCTTTCAAAGCGTTTCACAAATGTAAAAAGACTTTGTACCTTTCAGCAAAAAAAATTTGTTTATTTCACAGTTTTATGAGATAAAACTTTGCCAAAAATTGACAGGAGCATTTTTAAACACAAAAAAATTTATCTCAGGTTCAATTGTCCATTCATTGAATTTAATATCTTTCAAAGCGTTTCACAAATGTAAAAAGACTTTGTACCTTTCAGCAAAAAAAATTTGATTATTTCACAGTTTTATGAGACAAAACTTTGCCAAAAATTGACAGGAGCATTTTTAAACACAGAAAAAAAAATTTCAGGTTCAATTGCTCATTCATTGAATTTAATATCTTTCAAAGCGTTTCACAAATGTAAAAAGACTTTGTACCTTTCAGCAAAAAAAATTTGTTTATTTCACAGTTTTATGAGATAAAACTTTGCCAAAAATTGACAGGAGCATTTTTAAACACAAAAAAATTTATCTCAGGTTCAATTGTCCATTCATTGAATTTAATATCTTTCAAAGCGTTTCACAAATGTAAAAAGACTTTGTACCTTTCAGCAAAAAAAATTTGATTATTTCACAGTTTTATGAGACAAAACTTTGCCAAAAATTAACAGGAGCATTTTTAAACACAGAAAAATATATTTCAGGATTAATTGTCCATTCATTGAATTTAATATCTTTCAAAGCGTTTCACAAATGTAAAAAGACTTTGTACCTTTCAGCAAAAAAAATTTGATTATTTCACAGTTTTATGAGACAAAACTTTGCCAAAAATTGACAGGAGTATTTTTAAACACAGAAAAATATTTTTCAGGTTCAATTGTCCATTCACTGAATTTAATATCTTTCAAAGCGTTTCACAAATGTAAAAAGACTTTGTACCTTTCAGCAAAAAAAATTTGTTTATTTCACAGTTTTATGAGATAAAACTTTGCCAAAAATTGACAGGAGCATTTTTAAACACAGAAAAATATTTTTCAGGTTCAATTGTCCATTCACTGAATTTAATATCTTTCAAAGCGTTTCACAAATGTAAAAAGACTTTGTACTTTTCAGCAAAAAAAATTTGTTTATTTCACAGTTTTATGAGATAAAACTTTGCCAAAAATTGACAGGAGCATTTTTAAACACAGAAAAATATTTTTCAGGTTCAATTGTCCATTCACTGAATTTAATATCTTTCAAAGCGTTTCACAAATGTAAAAAGACTTTGTACCTTTCAGCAAAAAAAATTTGATTATTTCACAGTTTTATGAGACAAAACTTTGCCAAAAATTGACAGGAGTATTTTTAAACACAGAAAAATATTTTTCAGGTTCAATTGTCCATTCACTGAATTTAATATCTTTCAAAGCGTTTCACAAATGTAAAAAGACTTTGTACCTTTCAGCAAAAAAAATTTGTTTATTTCACAGTTTTATGAGATATAACTTTGCCAAAAATTGACAGGAGCATTTTTAAACACAAAAAAATATATCTCAGGTTCAATTGTCCATTCATTGAATTTAATATCTTTCAAAGCGTTTCACAAATGTAAAAAGACTTTGTACCTTTCAGCAAAAAAAATTTGATTATTTCACAGTTTTATGAGACAAAACTTTGCCAAAAATTGACAGGAGCATTTTTAAACACAGAAAAATATATTTCAGGATTAATTGTCCATTCATTGAATTTAATATCTTTCAAAGCGTTTCACAAATGTAAAAAGACTTTGTACCTTTCAGCAAAAAAAATTTGATTATTTCACAGTTTTATGAGACAAAACTTTGCCAAAAATTGACAGGAGTATTTTTAAACACAGAAAAATATTTTTCAGGTTCAATTGTCCATTCACTGAATTTAATATCTTTCAAAGCGTTTCACAAATGTAAAAAGACTTTGTACCTTTCAGCAAAAAAAATTTGTTTATTTCACAGTTTTATGAGATAAAACTTTGCCAAAAATTGACAGGAGCATTTTTAAACACAGAAAAATATTTTTCAGGTTCAATTGTCCATTCACTGAATTTAATATCTTTCAAAGCGTTTCACAAATGTAAAAAGACTTTGTACTTTTCAGCAAAAAAAATTTGTTTATTTCACAGTTTTATGAGATAAAACTTTGCCAAAAATTGACAGGAGCATTTTTAAACACAGAAAAATATTTTTCAGGTTCAATTGTCCATTCACTGAATTTAATATCTTTCAAAGCGTTTCACAAATGTAAAAAGACTTTGTACCTTTCAGCAAAAAAAATTTGATTATTTCACAGTTTTATGAGACAAAACTTTGCCAAAAATTGACAGGAGTATTTTTAAACACAGAAAAATATTTTTCAGGTTCAATTGTCCATTCACTGAATTTAATATCTTTCAAAGCGTTTCACAAATGTAAAAAGACTTTGTACCTTTCAGCAAAAAAAATTTGATTATTTCACAGTTTTATGAGACAAAACTTTGCCAAAAATTGACAGGAGTATTTTTAAACACAGAAAAATATTTTTCAGGTTCAATTGTCCATTCACTGAATTTAATATCTTTCAAAGCGTTTCACAAATGTAAAAAGACTTTGTACCTTTCAGCAAAAAAAATTTGATTATTTCACAGTTTTATGAGACAAAACTTTGCCAAAAATTGACAGGAGTATTTTTAAACACAGAAAAATATTTTTCAGGTTCAATTGTCCATTCACTGAATTTAATATCTTTCAAAGCGTTTCACAAATGTAAAAAGACTTTGTACCTTTCAGCAAAAAAAATTTGTTTATTTCACAGTTTTATGAGATAAAACTTTGCCAAAAATTGACAGGAGCATTTTTAAACACAGAAAAATATTTTTCAGGTTCAATTGTCCATTCACTGAATTTAATATCTTTCAAAGCGTTTCACAAATGTAAAAAGACTTTGTACCTTTCAGCAAAAAAAATTTGATTATTTCACAGTTTTATGAGACAAAACTTTGCCAAAAATTGACAGGAGTATTTTTAAACACAGAAAAATATTTTTCAGGTTCAATTGTCCATTCACTGAATTTAATATCTTTCAAAGCGTTTCACAAATGTAAAAAGACTTTGTACCTTTCAGCAAAAAAAATTTGATTATTTCACAGTTTTATGAGACAAAACTTTGCCAAAAATTGACAGGAGTATTTTTAAACACAGAAAAATATTTTTCAGGTTCAATTGTCCATTCACTGAATTTAATATCTTTCAAAGCGTTTCACAAATGTAAAAAGACTTTGTACCTTTCAGCAAAAAAAATTTGTTTATTTCACAGTTTTATGAGATAAAACTTTGCCAAAAATTGACAGGAGCATTTTTAAACACAGAAAAATATTTTTCAGGTTCAATTGTCCATTCACTGAATTTAATATCTTTCAAAGCGTTTCACAAATGTAAAAAGACTTTGTACTTTTCAGCAAAAAAAATTTGTTTATTTCACAGTTTTATGAGATAAAACTTTGCCAAAAATTGACAGGAGCATTTTTAAACACAGAAAAATATTTTTCAGGTTCAATTGTCCATTCACTGAATTTAATATCTTTCAAAGCGTTTCACAAATGTAAAAAGACTTTGTACTTTTCAGCAAAAAAAATTTGTTTATTTCACAGTTTTATGAGACAAAACTTTGCCAAAAATTGACAGGAGTATTTTTAAACACAGAAAAATATTTTTCAGGTTCAATTGTCCATTCACTGAATTTAATATCTTTCAAAGCGTTTCACAAATGTAAAAAGACTTTGTACCTTTCAGCAAAAAAAATTTGTTTATTTCACAGTTTTATGAGATAAAACTTTGCCAAAAATTGACAGGAGCATTTTTAAACACAGAAAAATATTTTTCAGGTTCAATTGTCCATTCACTGAATTTAATATCTTTCAAAGCGTTTCACAAATGTAAAAAGACTTTGTACTTTTCAGCAAAAAAAATTTGTTTATTTCACAGTTTTATGAGATAAAACTTTGCCAAAAATTGACAGGAGCATTTTTAAACACAGAAAAATATTTTTCAGGTTCAATTGTCCATTCACTGAATTTAATATCTTTCAAAGCGTTTCACAAATGTAAAAAGACTTTGTACTTTTCAGCAAAAAAAATTTGTTTATTTCACAGTTTTATGAGATAAAACTTTGCCAAAAATTGACAGGAGCATTTTTAAACACAGAAAAATATTTTTCAGGTTCAATTGTCCATTCACTGAATTTAATATCTTTCAAAGCGTTTCACAAATGTAAAAAGACTTTGTACCTTTCAGCAAAAAAAATTTGATTATTTCACAGTTTTATGAGACAAAACTTTGCCAAAAATTGACAGGAGTATTTTTAAACACAGAAAAATATTTTTCAGGTTCAATTGTCCATTCACTGAATTTAATATCTTTCAAAGCGTTTCACAAATGTAAAAAGACTTTGTACCTTTCAGCAAAAAAAATTTGATTATTTCACAGTTTTATGAGACAAAACTTTGCCAAAAATTGACAGGAGCATTTTTAAACACAGAAAAATATTTTTCAGGTTCAATTGTCCATTCACTGAATTTAATATCTTTCAAAGCGTTTCACAAATGTAAAAAGACTTTGTACTTTTCAGGAAAAAAATTTGTTTATTTCACAGTTTTATGAGATAAAACTTTGCCAAAAATTGACAGGAGCATTTTTAAACACAGAAAAATATTTTTCAGGTTCAATTGTCCATTCACTGAATTTAATATCTTTCAAAGCGTTTCACAAATGTAAAAAGACTTTGTACCTTTCAGCAAAAAAAATTTGTTTATTTCACAGTTTTATGAGATAAAACTTTGCCAAAAATTGACAGGAGCATTTTTAAACACAGAAAAATATTTTTCAGGTTCAATTGTCCATTCACTGAATTTAATATCTTTCAAAGCGTTTCACAAATGTAAAAAGACTTTGTACCTTTCAGCAAAAAAAATTTGATTATTTCACAGTTTTATGAGACAAAACTTTGCCAAAAAATGACAGGAGTATTTTTAAACACAGAAAAATATTTTTCAGGTTCAATTGTCCATTCACTGAATTTAATATCTTTCAAAGCGTTTCACAAATGTAAAAAGACTTTGTACTTTTCAGCAAAAAAAATTTGATTATTTCACAGTTTTATGAGACAAAACTTTGCCAAAAATTGACAGGAGTATTTTTAAACACAGAAAAATATTTTTCAGGTTCAATTGTCCATTCACTGAATTTAATATCTTTCAAAGCGTTTCACAAATGTAAAAAGACTTTGTACTTTTCAGCAAAAAAAATTTGATTATTTCACAGTTTTATGAGACAAAACTTTGCCAAAAATTGACAGGAGTATTTTTAAACACAGAAAAATATTTTTCAGGTTCAATTGTCCATTCACTGAATTTAATATCTTTCAAAGCGTTTCACAAATGTAAAAAGACTTTGTACCTTTCAGCAAAAAAAATTTGTTTATTTCACAGTTTTATGAGATAAAACTTTGCCAAAAATTGACAGGAGCATTTTTAAACACAGAAAAATATTTTTCAGGTTCAATTGTCCATTCACTGAATTTAATATCTTTCAAAGCGTTTCACAAATGTAAAAAGACTTTGTACCTTTCAGCAAAAAAAATTTGATTATTTCACAGTTTTATGAGACAAAACTTTGCCAAAAAATGACAGGAGTATTTTTAAACACAGAAAAATATTTTTCAGTTCAATTGTCCATTCACTGAATTTAATATCTTTCAAAGCGTTTCACAAATGTAAAAAGACTTTGTACTTTTCAGCAAAAAAAATTTGATTATTTCACAGTTTTATGAGACAAAACTTTGCCAAAAATTGACAGGAGTATTTTTAAACACAGAAAAATATTTTTCAGGTTCAATTGTCCATTCACTGAATTTAATATCTTTCAAAGCGTTTCACAAATGTAAAAAGACTTTGTACCTTTCAGCAAAAAAAATTTGATTATTTCACAGTTTTATGAGACAAAACTTTGCCAAAAATTGACAGGAGTATTTTTAAACACAGAAAAATATTTTTCAGGTTCAATTGTCCATTCACTGAATTTAATATCTTTCAAAGCGTTTCACAAATGTAAAAAGACTTTGTACCTTTCAGCAAAAAAAATTTGTTTATTTCACAGTTTTATGAGATAAAACTTTGCCAAAAATTGACAGGAGCATTTTTAAACACAGAAAAATATTTTTCAGGTTCAATTGTCCATTCACTGAATTTAATATCTTTCAAAGCGTTTCACAAATGTAAAAAGACTTTGTACCTTTCAGCAAAAAAAATTTGATTATTTCACAGTTTTATGAGACAAAACTTTGCCAAAAAATGACAGGAGTATTTTTAAACACAGAAAAATATTTTTCAGGTTCAATTGTCCATTCACTGAATTTAATATCTTTCAAAGCGTTTCACAAATGTAAAAAGACTTTGTACTTTTCAGCAAAAAAAATTTGATTATTTCACAGTTTTATGAGACAAAACTTTGCCAAAAATTGACAGGAGTATTTTTAAACACAGAAAAATATTTTTCAGGTTCAATTGTCCATTCACTGAATTTAATATCTTTCAAAGCGTTTCACAAATGTAAAAAGACTTTGTACTTTTCAGCAAAAAAAATTTGTTTATTTCACCTTTTTATGAGATAAAACTTTGCCAAAAATTGACAGGAGCATTTTTAAACACAGAAAAATATTTTTCAGGTTCAATTGTCCATTCACTGAATTTAATATCTTTCAAAGCGTTTCACAAATGTAAAAAGACTTTGTACTTTTCAGCAAAAAAAACTTGTTTATTTCACAATTTTATGAGATAAAACTTTGCCAAAAATTGACAGGAGCATTTTTAAACACAGAAAAATATTTTTCAGGTTCAATTGTCCATTCACTGAATTTAATATCTTTCAAAGCGTTTCACAAATGTAAAAAGACTTTGTACCTTTCAGCAAAAAAAATTTGATTATTTCACAGTTTTATGAGACAAAACTTTGCCAAAAATTGACAGGAGTATTTTTAAACACAGAAAAATATTTTTCAGGTTCAATTGTCCATTCACTGAATTTAATATCTTTCAAAGCGTTTCACAAATGTAAAAAGACTTTGTACCTTTCAGCAAAAAAAATTTGATTATTTCACAGTTTTATGAGACAAAACTTTGCCAAAAATTGACAGGAGCATTTTTAAACACAGAAAAATATTTTTCAGGTTCAATTGTCCATTCACTGAATTTAATATCTTTCAAAGCGTTTCACAAATGTAAAAAGACTTTGTACTTTTCAGGAAAAAAATTTGTTTATTTCACAGTTTTATGAGATAAAACTTTGCCAAAAATTGACAGGAGCATTTTTAAACACAGAAAAATATTTTTCAGGTTCAATTGTCCATTCACTGAATTTAATATCTTTCAAAGCGTTTCACAAATGTAAAAAGACTTTGTACCTTTCAGCAAAAAAAATTTGATTATTTCACAGTTTTATGAGACAAAACTTTGCCAAAAATTGACAGGAGTATTTTTAAACACAGAAAAATATTTTCCAGGTTCAATTGTCCATTCACTGAATTTAATATCTTTCAAAGCGTTTCACAAATGTAAAAAGACTTTGTACCTTTCAGCAAAAAAAATTTGTTTATTTCACAGTTTTATGAGATAAAACTTTGCCAAAAATTGACAGGAGCATTTTTAAACACAGAAAAATATTTTTCAGGTTCAGTTGTCCATTCACTGAATTTAATATCTTTCAAAGCGTTTCACAAATGTAAAAAGACTTTGTACCTTTCAGCAAAAAAAATTTGATTATTTCACAGTTTTATGAGACAAAACTTTGCCAAAAATTGACAGGAGTATTTTTAAACACAGAAAAATATTTTTCAGGTTCAATTGTCCATTCACTGAATTTAATATCTTTCAAAGCGTTTCACAAATGTAAAAAGACTTTGTACCTTTCAGCAAAAAAAATTTGATTATTTCACCATTTTATGAGACAAAACTTTGCCAAAAATTGACAGGAGTATTTTTAAACACAGAAAAATATTTTTCAGGTTCAATTGTCCATTCACTGAATTTAATATCTTTCAAAGCGTTTCACAAATGTAAAAAGACTTTGTACCTTTCAGCAAAAAAAATTTGATTATTTCACAGTTTTATGAGACAAAACTTTGCCAAAAATTGACAGGAGCATTTTTAACACAGAAAAATATTTTTCAGGTTCAATTGTCCATTCACTGAATTTAATATCTTTCAAAGCGTTTCACAAATGTAAAAAGACTTTGTACCTTTCAGCAAAAAAAATTTGATTATTTCACAGTTTTATGAGACAAAACTTTGCCAAAAATTGACAGGAGTATTTTTAAACACAGAAAAATATTTTTCAGGTTCAATTGTCCATTCACTGAATTTAATATCTTTCAAAGCGTTTCACAAATGTAAAAAGACTTTGTACCTTTCAGCAAAAAAAATTTGTTTATTTCACAGTTTTATGAGATAAAACTTTGCCAAAAATTGACAGGAGCATTTTTAAACACAGAAAAATATTTTTCAGGTTCAATTGTCCATTCACTGAATTTAATATCTTTCAAAGCGTTTCACAAATGTAAAAAGACTTTGTACCTTTCAGCAAAAAAAATTTGATTATTTCACAGTTTTATGAGGCAAAACTTTGCCAAAAATTGACAGGAGTATTTTTAAACACAGAAAAATATTTTTCAGGTTCAATTGTCCATTCACTGAATTTAATATCTTTCAAAGCGTTTCACAAATGTAAAAAGACTTTGTACCTTTCAGCAAAAAAAATTTGTTTATTTCACAGTTTTATGAGATAAAACTTTGCCAAAAATTGACAGGAGTATTTTTAAACACAGAAAAATATTTTTCAGGTTCAATTGTCCATTCACTGAATTTAATATCTTTCAAAGCGTTTCACAAATGTAAAAAGACTTTGTACCTTTCAGCAAAAAAAATTTGTTTATTTCACAGTTTTATGAGATAAAACTTTGCCAAAAATTGACAGGAGCATTTTTAAACACAGAAAAATATTTTTCAGGTTCAATTGTCCATTCATTGAATTTAATATCTTTCAAAGCGTTTCACAAATGTAAAAAGACTTTGTACCTTTCAGCAAAAAAAATTTGATTATTTCACAGTTTTATGAGGCAAAACTTTGCCAAAAATTGACAGGAGTATTTTTAAACACAGAAAAATATTTTTCAGGTTCAATTGTCCATTCACTGAATTTAATATCTTTCAAAGCGTTTCACAAATGTAAAAAGACTTTGTACCTTTCAGCAAAAAAAATTTGTTTATTTCACAGTTTTATGAGATAAAACTTTGCCAAAAATTGACAGGAGCATTTTTAAACACAGAAAAATATTTTTCAGGTTCAATTGTCCATTCACTGAATTTAATATCTTTCAAAGCGTTTCACAAATGTAAAAAGACTTTGTACTTTTCAGCAAAAAAAATTTGATTATTTCACAGTTTTATGAGACAAAACTTTGCCAAAAATTGACAGGAGTATTTTTAAACACAGAAAAATATTTTTCAGGTTCAATTGTCCATTCACTGAATTTAATATCTTTCAAAGCGTTTCACAAATGTAAAAAGACTTTGTACTTTTCAGCAAAAAAAATTTGTTTATTTCACAGTTTTATGAGATAAAACTTTGCCAAAAATTGACAGGAGCATTTTTAAACACAGAAAAATATTTTTCAGGTTCAATTGTCCATTCACTGAATTTAATATCTTTCAAAGCGTTTCACAAATGTAAAAAGACTTTGTACCTTTCAGCAAAAAAAATTTGATTATTTCACAGTTTTATGAGACAAAACTTTGCCAAAAATTGACAGGAGTATTTTTAAACACAGAAAAATATTTTTCAGGTTCAATTGTCCATTCACTGAATTTAATATCTTTCAAAGCGTTTCACAAATGTAAAAAGACTTTGTACCTTTCAGCAAAAAAAATTTGTTTATTTCACAGTTTTATGAGATAAAACTTTGCCAAAAATTGACAGGAGCATTTTTAAACACAGAAAAATATTTTTCAGGTTCAATTGTCCATTCACTGAATTTAATATCTTTCAAAGCGTTTCACAAATGTAAAAAGACTTTGTACTTTTCAGCAAAAAAAATTTGTTTATTTCAGAGTTTTATGAGAAAAAACTTTGCCAAAAATTGACAGGAGCATTTTTAAACACAGAAAAATATATTTCAGGATTAATTGTCCATTCATTGAATTTAATATCTTTCAAAGCGTTTCACAAATGTAAAAAGACTTTGTACCTTTCAGCAAAAAAAATTTGTTTATTTCACAGTTTTATGAGATAAAACTTTGCCAAAAATTGACAGGAGCATTTTTAAACACAGAAAAATATATTTCAGGATTAATTGTCCATTCATTGAATTTAATATCTTTCAAAGCGTTTCACAAATGTAAAAAGACTTTGTACCTTTCAGCAAAAAAAATTTGTTTATTTCAAAGTTTTATGAGATAAAACTTTGCCAAAAATTGACAGGAGCATTTTTAAACACAAAAAAATATATCTCAGGTTCAATTGTCCATTCATTGAATTTAATATCTTTCAAAGCGTTTCACAAATGTAAAAAGACTTTGTACCTTTCAGCAAAAAAAATTTGATTATTTCACAGTTTTATGAGACAAAACTTTGCCAAAAATTGACAGGAGCATTTTTAAACACAGAAAAATATATTTCAGGATTAATTGTCCATTCATTGAATTTAATATCTTTCAAAGCGTTTCACAAATGTAAAAAGACTTTGTACCTTTCAGCAAAAAAAATTTGTTTATTTCACAGTTTTATGAGATAAAACTTTGCCAAAAATTGACAGGAGCATTTTTAAACACAGAAAAATATTTTTCAGGTTCAATTGTCCGTTCACTGAATTTAATATCTTTCAAAGCGTTTCACAAATGTAAAAAGACTTTGTACCTTTCAGCAAAAAAATTTGTTTATTTCACAGTTTTATGAGATAAAACTTTGCCAAAAATTGACAGGAGCATTTTTAAACACAGAAAAATATTTTTCAGGTTCAATTGTCCATTCACTGAATTTAATATCTTTCAAAGCGTTTCACAAATGTAAAAAGACTTTGTACCTTTCAGCAAAAAAAATTTGTTTATTTCACAGTTTTATGAGATAAAACTTTGCCAAAAATTGACAGGAGCATTTTTATACACAAAAAAATATATCTCAGGTTCAATTGTCCATTCATTGAATTTAATATCTTTCAAAGCGTTTCACAAATGTAAAAAGACTTTGTACCTTTCAGCAAAAAAAATTTGATTATTTCACAGTTTTATGAGACAAAACTTTGCCAAAAATTGACAAGAGCATTTTTAAACACAGAAAAATATATTTCAGGATTAATTGTCCATTCATTGAATTTAATATCTTTCAAAGCGTTTCACAAATGTAAAAAGACTTTGTACCTTTCAGCAAAAATAATTTGTTTATTTCACAGTTTTATGAGATAAAACTTTGCCAAAAATTGACAGGAGCATTTTTAAACACAGAAAAATATATTTCAGGTTCAATTGCTCATTTATTGAATTTAATATCTTTCAAAGCGTTTCACAAATGTAAAAAGACTTTGTACCTTTCAGCAAAAAAAATTTGATTATTTCACAGTTTTATGAGACAAAACTTTGCCAAAAATTGACAGGAGCATTTTTAAACACAGAAAAATATTTTTCAGGTTCAATTGTCCATTCACTGAATTTAATATCTTTCAAAGCGTTTCACAAATGTAAAAAGACTTTGTACCTTTCAGCAAAAAAAATTTGTTTATTTCACAGTTTTATGAGATAAAACTTTGCCAAAAATTGACAGGAGCATTTTTATACACAAAAAAATATATCTCAGGTTCAATTGTCCATTCATTGAATTTAATATCTTTCAAAGCGTTTCACAAATGTAAAAAGACTTTGTACCTTTCAGCAAAAAAAATTTGATTATTTCACAGTTTTATGAGACAACACTTTGCCAAAAATTGACAGGAGCATTTTTAAACACAGAAAAATATATTTCAGGATTAATTGTGCATTCATTGAATTTAATATCTTTCAAAGCGTTTCACAAATGTAAAAAGACTTTGTACCTTTCAGCAAAAAAAATTTGATTATTTCACAGTTTTATGAGACAAAACTTTGCCAAAAATTGACAGGAGCATTTTTAAACACAGAAAAAAAAATTTCAGGTTCAATTGCTCATTCATTGAATTTAATATCTTTCAAAGCGTTTCACAAATGTAAAAAGACTTTGTACCTTTCAGCAAAAATAATTTGTTTATTTCACAGTTTTATGAGATAAAACTTTGCCAAAAATTGACAGGAGCATTTTTAAACACAGAAAAATATATTTCAGGTTCAATTGCTCATTCATTGAATTTAATATCTTTCAAAGCGTTTCACAAATGTAAAAAGACTTTGTACCTTTCTGCAAAAAAAATTTGATTATTTCACAGTTTTATGAGATAAAACTTTGCCAAAAATTGACAGGAGCATTTTTAAACACAGAAAAATAAATTTCAGGTTCAATTGCTCATTCATTGAATTTAATATCTTTCAAAGCGTTTCACAAATGTAAAAAGACTTTGTACCTTTCAGCAAAAAAAATTTGTTTATTTCACAGTTTTATGAGATAAAACTTTGCAAAAAATTGACAGGAGCATTTTTAAACACAGAAAAATATATTTCAGGATTAATTGTCCTTTCATTGAATTTAATATCTTTCAAAGCGTTTCACAAATGTAAAAAGACTTTGTACCTTTCAGCAAAAAAAATTTGTTTATTTCACAGTTTTATGAGATAAAACTTTGCAAAAAATTGACAGGAGCATTTTTAAACACAGAAAAATATATTTCAGGTTCAATTGTCCATTTATTGAATTTAATATCTTTCAAAGCGTTTCACAAATGTAAAAAGACTTTGTACCTTTCAGCAAAAAAATTTGTTTATTTCACAGTTTTATGAGATAAAACTTTGCCAAAAATTGACAGGAGTATTTTTAAACACATAAAAATATATTTCAGGTTCAACTGTCCATTTATTGAATTTAATATCTTTCAAAGCGTTTCACAAATGTAAAAAGACTTTGTACCTTTCAGCAAAAAAAATTTGTTTATTTCACAGTTTTATGAGATAAAACTTTGCCAAAAATTGACAGAAGTATTTTTAAACACATAAAAATATATTTCAGGATTAATTGTCCTTTCATTGAATTTAATATCTTTCAAAGCGTTTCACAAATGTAAAAAGACTTTGTACCTTTCAGCAAAAAAAATTTGTTTATTTCACAGTTTTATGAGATAAAACTTTGCCAAAAATTGACAGGAGCATTTTTAAACACAGAAAAATATATTTCAGGTTCAATTGTCCATTCATTGAATTTAATATCTTTCAAAGCGTTTCACAAATGTAAAAAGACTTTATACCTTTCAGCAAAAAAAATTTGATTATTTCACAGTTTTATGAGATAAAACTTTGCCAAAAATTGACAGGAGCATTTTTAAACACAGAAAAATATATTTCAGGTTCAATTGTCCAGCACAATAAGAAAATCAATAAAAAATATTATTGTTTTCCAATAATATTATTATTGCTTTTTCACAATGCATTTGAATGAGAATTTGATATCTTTTTTAAGATAAAACTTTTCCAAAAATTTAACAGGAGCATAATTAAACACAGAAAAATATATTTCAGGTTCAATTGTCCAGCACAATAAGAAAATCAATAAAAAATATTATTGTTTTCCAATAATATTATCATTGCTTTTTCACAATGCATTTGAATGAGGATTTGATATCTTTTTTAAGATAAAACTTTTCCAAAAATTTAACAGGAGCATAATTAAAAACAGAAAAATATATATCAGGTTCAATTGTCCAGCACAATAAGAAAATCAATAAAAAATATTATTGTTTTCCAATAATATTATTATTGCTTTTTCACAATGCATTTGAATGAGGATTTGATATCTTTTTTAAGATAAAACTTTTCCAAAAATTTAACAGGAGCATAATTAAACACAGAAAAATATATTTCAGGTTCAATTGTCCAGCACAATAAGAAAATCAATAAAAAATATTATTGTTTTCCAATAATATTATTATTGCTTTTTCACAGTGCATTTGAATGAGGATTTGATATCTTTTTTAAGATAAAACTTTTCCAAAAATTTAACAGGAGCATAATTAAACACAGAAAAATATATTTCGGGTTCAATTGTCCAGCACAATAAGAAAATCAATAAAAAATATTATTGTTTTCCAATAATATTATTATTGCTTTTTCACAATGCATTTGAATGAGGATTTGATATCTTTTTTAAGATAAAACTTTTTCAAAAATTTAACAGGAGCATAATTAAACACAGAAAAATATATTTCAGGTTCAATTGTCCAGCACAATAAGAAAATCAATAAAAAATATTATTGTTTTCCAATAATATTATTATTGCTTTTTCACAGTGCATTTGAATGAGGATTTGATATCTTTTTTAAGATAAAACTTTTCCAAAAATTTAACAGGAGCATAATTAAACACAGAAAAATATATTTCAGGTTCAATTGTCCAGCACAATAAGAAAATCAATAAAAATTATTATTGTTTTCCAATAATATTATCATTGCTTTTTCACAGTGCATTTGAATGAGGATTTGATATCTTTTTTAAGATAAAACTTTTCCGAAAATTTAACAGGAGCATAATTAAACACAGGAAAATATATTTCATGTTCAATTGTCCAGCACAATAAGAAAATCAATAAAAAATATTATTGTTTTCCAATAATATTATTATTGCTTTTTCACAGTGCATTTGAATGAGGATTTGATATCTTTTTTAAGATAAAACTTTTCCAAAAATTTAACAGGAGCATAATTAAACACAGAAAAATATATTTCAGGTTCAATTGTCCAGCACAATAAGAAAATCAATAAAAAATATTATTGTTTTCCAATAATATTATTATTGCTTTTTCACAATGCATTTGAATGAGGATTTGATATCTTTTTTAAGATAAAACTTTTCCAAAAATTTAACACGAGCATAATTAAACACAGAAAAATATATATCAGGTTCAATTGTCCAGCACAATAAGAAAATCAATAAAAAATATTATTGTTTTCCAATAATATTATTATTGCTTTTTCACAGTGCATTTGAATGAGGATTTGATATCTTTTTTAAGATAAAACTTTTCCAAAAATTTAACAGGAGCATAATTAAACACAGAAAAATATATTTCAGGTTCAATTGTCCAGCACAATAAGAAAATCAATAAAAAATATTATTGTTTTCCAATAATATTATTATTGCTTTTTCACAATGCATTTGAATGAGGATTTGATATCTTTTTTAAGATAAAACTTTTCCAAAAATTTAACACGAGCATAATTAAACACAGAAAAATATATTTCAGGTTCAATTGTCCAGCACAATAAGAAAATCAATAAAAAATGTTATTGTTTTCCAATAATATTATTATTGCTTTTTCACAGTGCATTTGAATGAGGATGTGATATCTTTTTTAAGATAAAACTTTTCCAAAAATTTAACAGGAGCATAATTAAACACAGAAAAATATATTTCAGGTTCAATTGTCCAGCACAATAAGAAAATCAATAAAAAATATTATTGTTTTCCAATAATATTATTATTGCTTTTTCACAGTGCATTTCAATGAGGATTTGATATCTTTTTTAAGATAAAACTTTTCCAAAAATTTAACAGGAGCATAATTAAACACAGAAAAATATATTTCAGGTTCAATTGTCCAGCACAATAAGAAAATCAATAAAAAATATTATTGTTTTCCAATAATATTATCATTGCTTTTTCACAATGCATTTGAATGAGGATGTGATATCTTTTTTAAGATAAAACTTTTCCAAAAATTTAACAGGAGCATTAATAAACACAGAAAAATATTTTTCAGGTTCAATTGTCCAGCACAATAAGAAAATCAATAAAAAATATTATTGTTTTCCAATAATATTTTTATTGCTTTTTCACAATGCATTTGAATGAGGATGTGATATCTTTTTTAAGATAAAACTTTTCCAAAAATTTAACAGGAGCATAATTAAACACAGAAAAATATATTTCATGTTCAATTGTCCAGCACAATAAGAAAATCAATAAAAAATATTATTGTTTTCCAATAATATTATTATTGCTTTTTCACAATGCTTTTGAATGAGGATTTGATATCTTTTTTAAGATAAAACTTTTCCAAAAATTTAACAGGAGCATAATTAAACACAGAAAAATATATTTCAGGTTCAATTGTCCAGCACAATAAGAAAATCAATAAAAAATATTATTGTTTTCCAATAATATTATTATTGCTTTTTCACAGTGCATTTGAATGAGGATTTGATATCTTTTTTAAGATAAAACTTTTCCAAAAATTTAACAGGAGCATAATTAAACACAGAAAAATACCTTTCAGCAAAAAAAATTTGTTTATTTCACAGTTTTATGAGATAAAACTTTGCCAAAAATTGACAGGAGTATTTTTAAACACATAAAAATATATTTCAGGTTCAATTGTCCATTTATTGAATTTAATATCTTTCAAAGCGTTTCACAAATGTAAAAAGACTTTGTACCTTTCAGCAAAAAAAATTTGTTTATTTCACAGTTTTATGAGATAAAACTTTGCCAAAAATTGACAGGAGTATTTTTAAACACATAAAAATATATTTCAGGATTAATTGTCCTTTCATTGAATTTAATATCTTTCAAAGCGTTTCACAAATGTAAAAAGACTTTGTACCTTTCAGCAAAAAAAATTTGTTTATTTCACAGTTTTATGAGATAAAACTTTGCCAAAAATTGACAGAAGTATTTTTAAACACATAAAAATATATTTCAGGATTAATTGTCCTTTCATTGAATTTAATATCTTTCAAAGCGTTTCACAAATGTAAAAAGACTTTGTACCTTTCAGCAAAAAAAATTTGTTTATTTCACAGTTTTATGAGATAAAACTTTGCCAAAAATTGACAGGAGCATTTTTAAACACAGAAAAATATATTTCAGGATTAATTGTCCATTCATTGAATTTAATATCTTTCAAAGCGTTTCACAAATGTAAAAAGACTTTGTACCTTTCAGCAAAAAAAATTTGATTATTTCACAGTTTTATGAGACAAAACTTTGCCAAAAATTGACAGGAGCATTTTTAAACACAGAAAAATAAATTTCAGGTTCAATTGCTCATTCATTGAATTTAATATCGTTCAAAGCGTTTCACAAATGTAAAAAGACTTTGTACCTTTCAGCAAAAAAAATTTGATTATTTCACAGTTTTATGAGACAAAACTTTGCCAAAAATTGACAGGAGCATTTTTAAACACAGAAAAATAAATTTCAGGTTCAATTGCTCATTCATTGAATTTAATATTTTTCAGAGCGTTTCACAAATGTAAAAAGACTTTGTACCTTTCAGCAAAAACAATTTGATTATTTTACAGTTTTATGAGATAAAACTTTGCAAAAAATTGACAGGAGCATTAATAAACACAGAAAAATATATTTCAGGTTCAATTGTCCAGCACAATAAGAAAATCAATAAAAAATATTATCGTTTTCCAATATTATTATTATTGCTTTTTCACAATGCATTTGAATGGTAATGTTATATCTTTTTTAAGATAAAACTTTTCCAAAAATTTTACAGGAGCATAATTAAACACAGAAAAATACCTTTCAGCAAAAAAAATTTGTTTATTTCACAGTTTTATGAGATAAAACTTTGCCAAAAATTGACAGGAGTATTTTTAAACACATAAAAATATATTTCAGGTTCAATTGTCCATTTATTGAATTTAATATCTTTCAAAGCGTTTCACAAATGTAAAAAGACTTTGTACCTTTCAGCAAAAAAAATTTGTTTATTTCACAGTTTTATGAGATAAAACTTTGCCAAAAATTGACAGGAGTATTTTTAAACACATAAAAATATATTTCAGGATTAATTGTCCTTTCATTGAATTTAATATCTTTCAAAGCGTTTCACAAATGTAAAAAGACTTTGTACCTTTCAGCAAAAAAAATTTGTTTATTTCACAGTTTTATGAGATAAAACTTTGCCAAAAATTGACAGAAGTATTTTTAAACACATAAAAATATATTTCAGGATTAATTGTCCTTTCATTGAATTTAATATCTTTCAAAGCGTTTCACAAATGTAAAAAGACTTTGTACCTTTCAGCAAAAAAAATTTGTTTATTTCACAGTTTTATGAGATAAAACTTTGCCAAAAATTGACAGGAGCATTTTTAAACACAGAAAAATATATTTCAGGATTAATTGTCCATTCATTGAATTTAATATCTTTCAAAGCGTTTCACAAATGTAAAAAGACTTTGTACCTTTCAGCAAAAAAAATTTGATTATTTCACAGTTTTATGAGACAAAACTTTGCCAAAAATTGACAGGAGCATTTTTAAACACAGAAAAATAAATTTCAGGTTCAATTGCTCATTCATTGAATTTAATATCGTTCAAAGCGTTTCACAAATGTAAAAAGACTTTGTACCTTTCAGCAAAAAAAATTTGTTTATTTCACAGTTTTATGAGATAAAACTTTGCCAAAAATTGACAGAAGTATTTTTAAACACATAAAAATATATTTCAGGATTAATTGTCCTTTCATTGAATTTAATATCTTTCAAAGCGTTTCACAAATGTAAAAAGACTTTGTACCTTTCAGCAAAAAAAATTTGTTTATTTCACAGTTTTATGAGATAAAACTTTGCCAAAAATTGACAGAAGTATTTTTAAACACATAAAAATATATTTCAGGATTAATTGTCCTTTCATTGAATTTAATATCTTTCAAAGCGTTTCACAAATGTAAAAAGACTTTGTACCTTTCAGCAAAAAAAATTTGTTTATTTCACAGTTTTATGAGATAAAACTTTGCCAAAAATTGACAGGAGCATTTTTAAACACAGAAAAATATATTTCAGGATTAATTGTCCTTTCATTGAATTTAATATCTTTCAAAGCGTTTCACAAATGTAAAAAGACTTTGTACCTTTCAGCAAAAAAAATTTGTTTATTTCACAGTTTTATGAGATAAAACTTTGCCAAAAATTGACAGGAGTATTTTTAAACACATAAAAATATATTTCAGGATTAATTGTCCTTTCATTGAATTTAATATCTTTCAAAGCGTTTCACAAATGTAAAAAGACTTTGTACCTTTCAGCAAAAAAAATTTGTTTATTTCACAGTTTTATGAGATAAAACTTTGCCAAAAATTGACAGAAGTATTTTTAAACACATAAAAATATATTTCAGGATTAATTGTCCTTTCATTGAATTTAATATCTTTCAAAGCGTTTCACAAATGTAAAAAGACTTTGTACCTTTCAGCAAAAAAAATTTGTTTATTTCACAGTTTTATGAGATAAAACTTTGCCAAAAATTGACAGGAGCATTTTTAAACACAGAAAAATATATTTCAGGATTAATTGTCCATTCATTGAATTTAATATCTTTCAAAGCGTTTCACAAATGTAAAAAGACTTTGTACCTTTCAGCAAAAAAAATTTGATTATTTCACAGTTTTATGAGACAAAACTTTGCCAAAAATTGACAGGAGCATTTTTAAACACAGAAAAATAAATTTCAGGTTCAATTGCTCATTCATTGAATTTAATATCGTTCAAAGCGTTTCACAAATGTAAAAAGACTTTGTACCTTTCAGCAAAAATAATTTGTTTATTTCACAGTTTTATGAGATAAAACTTTGCCAAAAATTGACAGGAGCATTTTTAAACACAGAAAAATATATTTCAGGTTCAATTGTCCATTCATTGAATTTAATATCTTTCAAAGCGTTTCACAAATGTAAAAAGACTTTGTACCTTTCAGCAAAAAAAATTTGTTTATTTCACAGTTTTATGAGATAAAACTTTGCCAAAAATTGACAGGAGTATTTTTAAACACAGAAAAATATATTTCAGGATTAATTGTCCAGCACAATAAGAAAATCAATAAAAAATATTATTGTTTTCCAATAATATTATTATTGCTTTTTCACAATGCATTTGAATGAGGATGTGATATCTTTTTTAAGATAAAACTTTTCCAAAAATTTAACAGGAGCATAATTAAACACAGAAAAATATATTTCAGGTTCAATTGTCCAGCACAATTAGAAAATCAATAAAAAATATTATTGTTTTCCAATAACATTATTATTGCTTTTTCAGAATGCATTTGAATGAGGATTTGACATCTTTTTTAAGATAAAACTTTTCCAAAAATTTAACAGGAGCATAATTAAACACAGAAAAATATATTTCAGGTTCAATTGTCCAGCACAATAAGAAAATCAATAAAAAATATTATTGTTTTCCAATAATATTATTATTGCTTTTTCACAATGCATTTGAATGAGGATTTGATATCTTTTTTAAGATAAAACTTTTCCAAAAATTTAACAGGAGCATAATTAAACACAGAAAAATATATTTCAGGTTCAATTGTCCAGCACAATAAGACAATCAATAAAAAATATTATTGTTTTCCAATAATATTATCATTGCTTTTTCACAATGCATTTGAATGAGGATTTGATATCTTTTTTAAGATAAAACTTTTCCAAAAATTTAACAGGAGCATAATTAAAAACAGAAAAATATATATCAGGTTCAATTGTCCAGCACAATAAGAAAATCAATAAAAAATATTATTGTTTTCCAATAATATTATTATTGCTTTTTCACAATGCATTTGAATGAGGATTTGATATCTTTTTTAAGATAAAACTTTTCCAAAAATTTAACAGGAGCATAATTAAACACAGAAAAATATATTTCAGGTTCAATTGTCCAGCACAATAAGAAAATCAATAAAAAATATTATTGTTTTCCAATAATATTATTATTGCTTTTTCACAGTGCATTTGAATGAGGATTTGATATCTTTTTTAAGATAAAACTTTTCCAAAAATTTAACAGGAGCATAATTAAACACAGAAAAATATATTTCGGGTTCAATTGTCCAGCACAATAAGAAAATCAATAAAAATTATTATTGTTTTCCAATAATATTATTATTGCTTTTTCACAATGCATTTGAATGAGGATTTGATATCTTTTTTAAGATAAAACTTTTTCAAAAATTTAACAGGAGCATAATTAAACACAGAAAAATATATTTCAGGTTCAATTGTCCAGCACAATAAGAAAATCAATAAAAAATATTATTGTTTTCCAATAATATTATTATTGCTTTTTCACAGTGCATTTGAATGAGGATTTGATATCTTTTTTAAGATAAAACTTTTCCAAAAATTTAACAGGAGCATAATTAAACACAGAAAAATATATTTCAGGTTCAATTGTCCAGCACAATAAGAAAATCAATAAAAAATATTATTGTTTTCCAATCATATTATTATTGCTTTTTCACAGTGCATTTGAATGAAGATTTGATATCTTTTTTAAGATAAAACTTTTCCAAAAATTTAACAGGAGCATAATTAAACACAGAAAAATATATTTCAGGTTCAATTGTCCAGCACAATAAGAAAATCAATAAAAAATATTATTGTTTTCCAATAATATTATTATTGCTTTTTCACAATGCATTTGAATGAGGATTTGATATCTTTTTTAAGATAAAACTTTTCCAAAAATTTAACAGGAGCATAATTAAACACAGAAAAATATATTTCAGGTTCAATTGTCCAGCACAATAAGAAAATCAATAAAAAATATTATTGTTTTCCAATAATATTTTTATTGCTTTTTCACAATGCATTTGAATGAGGATGTGATATCTTTTTTAAGATAAAACTTTTCCAAAAATTTAACAGGAGCATAATTAAACACAGAAAAATATATTTCATGTTCAATTGTCCAGCACAATAAGAAAATCAATAAAAAATATTATTGTTTTCCAATAATATTATTATTGCTTTTTCACAATGCTTTTGAATGAGGATTTGATATCTTTTTTAAGATAAAACTTTTCCAAAAATTTAACAGGAGCATAATTAAACACAGAAAAATATGATTCAGGTTCAATTGTCCAGCACAATAAGAAAATCAATAAAAAATATTATTGTTTTCCAATAATATTATTATTGCTTTTTCACAGTGCATTTGAATGAGGATTTGATATCTTTTTTAAGATAAAAATTTTCCAAAAATTAAACAGGAGCATAATTAAACACAGAAAAATATATTTCAGGTTCAATTGTCCATTCATTGAATTTAATATTTTTCAGAGCGTTTCACAAATGTAAAAAGACTTTGTACCTTTCAGCAAAAACAATTTGATTATTTTACAGTTTTATGAGATAAAACTTTGCCAAAAATTGACAGGAGCATTAATAAACACAGAAAAATATATTTCAGGTTCAATTGTCCAGCACAATAAGAAAATCAATAAAAAATATTATCGTTTTCCAATATTATTATTATTGCTTTTTCACAATGCATTTGAATGGTAATGTTATATCTTTTTTAAGATAAAACTTTTCCAAAAATTTTACAGGAGCATAATTAAACACAGAAAAATATATTTCAGGTTCAATTGTCCATTCATTGAATTTAATATCTTTCAGAGCGTTTCACAAATGTAAAAAGACTTTGTACCTTTCCGCAAAAAAAATTTGATTATTTTACAGTTTTATGAGATAAAACTTTGCCAAAAATTGACAGGAGCATTAATAAACACAGAAAAATATATTTCATGTTCAATTGTCCAGCACAATAAGAAAATCAATAAAAAATATTATTGTTTTCCAATATTATTATTATTGCTTTTTCACAATGCATTTGAATGAGGATTTGATATCTTTTTTAAGATAAAACTTTTCCAAAAATTTAACAGGAGCATAATTAAACACAGAAAAATATATTTCAGGTTCAATTGTCCAGCACAATAAGAAAATCAATAAAAAATATTATTGTTTTCCAATATTATTATTATTGCTTTTTCACAGTGCATTTGAATGAGGATTTGATATCTTTTTTAAGATAAAACTTTTCCAAAAATTTAACAGGAGCATAATTAAACACAGAAAAATATATTTCAGGTTCAATTGTCCAGCACAATAAGAAAATCAATAAAAAATATTATTGTTTTCCAATAATATTATTATTGCTTTTTCACAGTGCATTTGAATGAGGATTTGATATCTTTTTTAAGATAAAACTTTTCCAAAAATTAAACAGGAGCATAATTAAACACAGAAAAATATATTTCAGGTTCAATTGTCCATTCATTGAATTTAATATTTTTCAGAGCGTTTCACAAATGTAAAAAGACTTTGTACCTTTCAGCAAAAACAATTTGATTTTTTACAGTTTTATGAGATAAAACTTTGCCAAAAATTGACAGGAGCATTAATAAACACAGAAAAATATATTTCAGGTTCAATTGTCCAGCACAATAAGAAAATCAATAAAAAATATTATCGTTTTCCAATATTATTATTATTGCTTTTTCACAATGCATTTGAATGGTAATGTTATATCTTTTTTAAGATAAAACTTTTCCAAAAATTTTACAGGAGCATAATTAAACACAGAAAAATATATTTCAGGTTCAATTGTCCATTCATTGAATTTAATATCTTTCAGAGCGTTTCACAAATGTAAAAAGACTTTGTACCTTTCAGCAAAAAAAATTTGATTATTTTACAGTTTTATGAGATAAAACTTTGCCAAAAATTGACAGGAGCATTAATAAACACAGAAAAATATATTTCATGTTCAATTGTCCAGCACAATAAGAAAATCAATAAAAAATATTATTGTTTTCCAATATTATTATTATTGCTTTTTCACAATGCATTTGAATGAGGATTTGATACCTTTTTTAAGATAAAACTTTTCCAAAAATTTAACAGGAGCATAATTAAACACAGAAAAATATATTTCAGGTTCAATTGTCCAGCACAATAAGAAAATCAATAAAAAATATTATTGTTTTCCAATAATATTATTATTGCTTTTTCACAGTGCATTTGAATGAGGATTTGATATCTTTTTTAAGATAAAACTTTTCCAAAAATTAAACAGGAGCATAATTAAACACAGAAAAATATATTTCAGGTTCAATTGTCCATTCATTGAATTTAATATTTTTCAGAGCGTTTCACAAATGTAAAAAGACTTTGTACCTTTCAGCAAAAACAATTTGATTTTTTACAGTTTTATGAGATAAAACTTTGCCAAAAATTGACAGGAGCATTAATAAACACAGAAAAATATATTTCAGGTTCAATTGTCCAGCACAATAAGAAAATCAATAAAAAATATTATCGTTTTCCAATATTATTATTATTGCTTTTTCACAATGCATTTGAATGGTAATGTTATATCTTTTTTAAGATAAAACTTTTCCAAAAATTTTACAGGAGCATAATTAAACACAGAAAAATATATTTCAGGTTCAGTTGTCCATTCATTGAATTTAATATCTTTCAGAGCGTTTCACAAATGTAAAAAGACTTTGTACCTTTCAGCAAAAAAAATTTGATTATTTTACAGTTTTATGAGAAAAAACTTTGCCAAAAATTGACAGGAGCATTAATAAACACAGAAAAATATATTTCATGTTCAATTGTCCAGCACAATAAGAAAATCAATAAAAAATATTATTGTTTTCCAATATTATTATTATTGCTTTTTCACAATGCATTTGAATGAGGATTTGATACCTTTTTTAAGATAAAACTTTTCCAAAAATTTAACAGGAGCATAATTAAACACAGAAAAATATATTTCAGGTTCAATTGTCCAGCACAATAAGAAAATCAATAAAAAATATTATTGTTTTCCAATAATATTATTATTGCTTTTTCACAGTGCATTTGAATGAGGATTTGATATCTTTTTTAAGATAAAACTTTTCCAAAAATTAAACAGGAGCATAATTAAACACAGAAAAATATATTTCAGGTTCAATTGTCCATTCATTGAATTTAATATTTTTCAGAGCGTTTCACAAATGTAAAAAGACTTTGTACCTTTCAGCAAAAACAATTTGATTTTTTACAGTTTTATGAGATAAAACTTTGCCAAAAATTGACAGGAGCATTAATAAACACAGAAAAATATATTTCAGGTTCAATTGTCCAGCACAATAAGAAAATCAATAAAAAATATTATCGTTTTCCAATATTATTATTATTGCTTTTTCACAATGCATTTGAATGGTAATGTTATATCTTTTTTAAGATAAAACTTTTCCAAAAATTTTACAGGAGCATAATTAAACACAGAAAAATATATTTCAGGTTCAATTGTCCATTCATTGAATTTAATATCTTTCAGAGCGTTTCACAAATGTAAAAAGACTTTGTACCTTTCAGCAAAAAAAATTTGATTATTTTACAGTTTTATGAGATAAAACTTTGCCAAAAATTGACAGGAGCATTAATAAACACAGAAAAATATATTTCATGTTCAATTGTCCAGCACAATAAGAAAATCAATAAAAAATATTATTGTTTTCCAATATTATTATTATTGCTTTTTCACAATGCATTTGAATGAGGATTTGATACCTTTTTTAAGATAAAACTTTTCCAAAAATTTAACAGGAGCATAATTAAACACAGAAAAATATATTTCAGGTTCAATTGTCCAGCACAATAAGAAAATCAATAAAAAATATTGTTGTTTTCCAATAATATTATTATTGCTTTTTCACAGTGCATTTGAATGAGGATTTGATATCTTTTTTAAGATAAAACTTTTCCAAAAATTAAACAGGAGCATAATTAAACACAGAAAAATATATTTCAGGTTCAATTGTTTATTCATTGAATTTAATATCTTTCAGAGCGTTTCACAAATGTAAAAAGACTTTGTACCTTTCAGCAAAAAAAATTTGATTATTTTACAGTTTTATGAGATAAAACTTTGCCAAAAATTGACAGGAGCATTAATAAACACAGAAAAATATATTTCAGGTTCAATTGTCCAGCACAATAAGAAAATCAATAAAAAATATTATTGTTTTCCAATATTATTATTATTGCTTTTTCACAATGCATTTGAATGGTAATGTTATATCTTTTTTAAGATAAAACTTTTCCAAAAATTTTACAGGAGCATAATTAAACACAGAAAAATATATTTCAGGTTCAATTGTCCATTCATTGAATTTAATATCTTTCAGAGCGTTTCACAAATGTAAAAAGACTTTGTACCTTTCAGCAAAAAAAATTTGATTATTTTACAGTTTTATGAGATAAAACTTTGCCAAAAATTGACAGGAGCATTAATAAACACAGAAAAATATATTTCATGTTCAATTGTCCAGCACAATAAGAAAATCAATAAAAAATATTATTGTTTTCCAATATTATTATTATTGCTTTTTCACAATGCATTTGAATGAGGATTTGATATCTTTTTTAAGATAAAACTTTTCCAAAAATTTAACACGAGCATAATTAAACACAGAAAAATATATTTCAGGTTCAATTGTCCAGCACAATAAGAAAATCAATAAAAAATATTATTGTTTTCCAATAATATTATTATTGCTTTTTCACAGTGCATTTGAATGAGGATGTGATATCTTTTTTAAGATAAAACTTTTCCAAAAATTTAACAGGAGCATAATTAAACACAGAAAAATATATTTCAGGTTCAATTGTCCAGCACAATAAGAAAATCAATAAAAAATATTATTGTTTTCCAATAATATTATTATTGCTTTTTCACAGTGCATTTGAATGAGGATTTGATATCTTTTTTAAGATAAAACTTTTCCAAAAATTTTACAGGAGCATAATTAAACACAGAAAAATATATTTCAGGTTCAATTGTCCAGCACAATAAGAAAATCAATAAAAAATATTATTGTTTTCCAATAATATTTTTATTGCTTTTTCACAATGCATTTGAATGAGGATGTGATATCTTTTTTAAGATAAAACTTTTCCAAAAATTTAACAGGAGCATAATTAAACACAGAAAAATATATTTCATGTTCAATTGTCCAGCACAATAAGAAAATCAATAAAAAATATTATTGTTTTCCAATAATATTATTATTGCTTTTTCACAATGCTTTTGAATGAGGATTTGATATCTTTTTTAAGATAAAACTTTTCCAAAAATTTAACAGGAGCATAATTAAACACAGAAAAATATATTTCAGGTTCAATTGTCCAGCACAATAAGAAAATCAATAAAAAATATTATTGTTTTCCAATAATATTATTATTGCTTTTTCACAGTGCATTTGAATGAGGATTTGATATCTTTTTTAAGATAAAACTTTTCCAAAAATTAAACAGGAGCATAATTAAACACAGAAAAATTTATTTCAGGTTCAATTGTCCATTCATTGAATTTAATATCTTTCAGAGCGTTTCACAAATGTAAAAAGACTTTGTACCTTTCAGCAAAAAAAATTTGATTATTTTACAGTTTTATGAGATAAAACTTTGCCAAAAATTGACAGGAGCATTAATAAACACAGAAAAATATATTTCAGGTTCAATTGTCCAGCACAATAAGAAAATCAATAAAAAATATTATTGTTTTCCAATATTATTATTATTGCTTTTTCACAATGCATTTGAATGGTAATGTTATATCTTTTTTAAGATAAAACTTTTCCAAAAATTTTACAGGAGCATAATTAAACACAGAAAAATATATTTCAGGTTCAATTGTCCATTCATTGAATTTAATATCTTTCAGAGCGTTTCACAAATGTAAAAAGACTTTGTACCTTTCAGCAAAAAAAATTCGATTCCTTTACAGTTTTATGAGATAAAACTTTGCCAAAAATTGACAGGAGCATTAATAAACACAGAAAAATATATTTCATGTTCAATTGTCCAGCACAATAAGAAAATCAATAAAAAATATTATTGTTTTCCAATATTATTATTATTGCTTTTTCACAATGCATTTGAATGAGGATTTGATATCTTTTTTAAGATAAAACTTTTCCAAAAATATAACAGGAGCATAATTAAACACAGAAAAATATATTTCAGGTTCAATTGTCCAGCACAATAAGAAAATCAATAAAAAATATTATTGTATTCCAATAATATTGTCATTGCTTTTTCACAATGCATTTGAATGAGGATGTGATATCTTTTTTAAGATAAAACTTTTCCAAAAATTTAACAGGAGCATTAATAAACACAGAAAAATATATTTCAGGTTCAATTGTCCAGCACAATAAGAAAATCAATAAAAAATATTATTGTTTTCCAATATTATTATTATTGCTTTTTCACAATGCATTTGAATGGTAATGTTATATCTTTTTTAAGATAAAACTTTTCCAAAAATTTTACAGGAGCATAATTAAACACAGAAAAATATATTTCAGGTTCAATTGTCCATTCATTGAATTTAATATCTTTCAGAGCGTTTCACAAATGTAAAAAGACTTTGTACCTTTCAGCAAAAAAAATTTGATTATTTTACAGTTTTATGAGATAAAACTTTGCCAAAAATTGACAGGAGCATTAATAAACACAGAAAAATATATTTCATGTTCAATTGTCCAGCACAATAAGAAAATCAATAAAAAATATTATTGTTTTCCAATATTATTATTATTGCTTTTTCACAATGCATTTGAATGAGGATTTGATATCTTTTTTAAGATAAAACTTTTCCAAAAATTTAACAGGAGCATAATTAAACACAGAAAAATATATTTCAGGTTCAATTGTCCAGCACAATAAGAAAATCAATAAAAAATATTATTGTTTTCCAATAATATTATCATTGCTTTTTCACAATGCATTTGAATGAGGATGTGATATCTTTTTTAAGATAAAACTTTTCCAAAAATTTAACAGGAGCATAATTAAACACAGAAAAATATATTTCAGGTTCAATTGTCCAGCACAATAAGAAAATCAATAAAAAATATTATTGTTTTCCAATATTATTATTATTGCTTTTTCACAATGCATTTGAATGAGGATTTGATATCTTTTTTAAGATAAAACTTTTCCAAAAATTTAACAGGAGCATAATTAAACACAGAAAAATATATTTCAGGTTCAATTGTCCAGCACAATAAGAAAATCAATAAAAAATATTATTGTTTTCCAATAATATTATCATTGCTTTTTCACAATGCATTTGAATGAGGATGTGATATCTTTTTTAAGATAAAACTTTTCCAAAAATTTAACAGGAGCATTAATAAACACAGAAAAATATTTTTCAGGTTCAATTGTCCAGCACAATAAGAAAATCAATAAAAAATATTATTGTTTTCCAATAATATTATTATTGCTTTTTCACAATGCATTTGAATGAGGATGTGATATCTTTTTTAACATAAAACTTTTCCAAAAATTTAACAGGAGCATTATTAAACACAGAAAAAAATATTTCAGGTTCAATTGTCCATTCATTGAATTTAATATCTTTCAGAGCGTTTCACAAATGTAAAAAGACTTTGTACCTTTCAGCAAAAAAAATTTGATTAATTTACAGTTTTATGAGATAAAACTTTGCCAAAAATTGACAGGAGCATTTTTAAACACAGAAAAATATATTTCAGGATTAATTGTCCATTCATTGAATTTAATATCTTTCAAAGGGTTTCACAAATGTAAAAAGACTTTGTACCTTTCAGCAAAAAAAATTTGATTATTTCACAGTTTTATGAGATAAAACTTTGCCAAAAATTGACAGGAGCATTTTTAAACACAGGAAAATATATTTCAGGTTCAATTGTCCATTCATTGAATTTAATATCTTTCAAAGCGTTTCACAAATGTAAAAAGACTTTATACCTTTCAGCAAAAAAAATTTGTTTATTTCACAGTTTTATGAGATAAAACTTTGCCAAAAATTGACAGGAGTATTTTTAAACACATAAAAATATATTTCAGGTTCAATTGTCCATTTATTGAATTTAATATCTTTCAAAGCGTTTCACAAATGTAAACAGACTTTGTACCTTTCAGCAAAAAAAACTTGTTTATTTCACAGTATTATGAGATAAAACTTTGCCAAAAATTGACAGGAGCATTTTTAAACACAGAAAAATATATTTCAGGATTAATTGTCCATTCATTGAATTTAATATCTTTCAAAGCGTTTCACAAATGTAAAAAGACTTTGTACCTTTCAGCAAAAAAAACTTGTTTATTTCACAGTTTTATGAGATAAAACTTTGCCAAAAATTGACAGGAGTATTTTTAAACACATAAAAATATATTTCAGGTTCAATTGTCCATTTATTGAATTTAATATCTTTCAAAGCGTTTCACAAATGTAAAAAGACTTTGTACCTTTCAGCAAAAAAAACTTGTTTATTTCACAGTTTTATGAGATAAAACTTTGCCAAAAATTGACAGGAGCATTTTTAAACGCAGAAAAATATATTTCAGGATTAATTGTCCATTCATTGAATTTAATATCTTTCAAAGCGTTTCACAAATGTAAAAAGACTTTGTACCTTTCAGCAAAAAAAACTTGTTTATTTCACAGTTTTATGTGATAAAACTTTGCCAAAAATTGACAGGAGCATTTTTAAACACAGAAAAATATATTTCAGGATTAATTGTCCATTCATTGAATTTAATATCTTTCAAAGCGTTTCACAAATGTAAAAAGACTTTGTACCTTTCAGCAAAAAAAATTTGTTTATTTCAAAGTTTTATGAGATAAAACTTTGCCAAAAATTGACAGGAGTATTTTTAAACACATAAAAATATATTTCAGGTTCAATTGTCCATTTATTGAATTAAATATCTTTCAAAGCGTTTCACAAATGTAAAAAGACTTTGTACCTTTCAGCAAAAAAAATTTGTTTATTTCACAGTTTTATGAGATAAAACTTTGCCAAAAATTGACAGGAGTATTTTTAAACACATAAAAATATATTTCAGGTTCAATTGTCCATTTATTGAATTTAATATCTTTCAAAGCGTTTCACAAATGTAAAAAGACTTTGTACCTTTCAGCAAAAAAAACTTGTTTATTTAACAGTTTTATGAGATAAAACTTTGCCAAAAATTGACAGGAGCATTTTTAAACACAGAAAAATATATTTCAGGATTAATTGTGCATTCATTGAATTTAATATCTTTCAAAGCGTTTCACAAATGTAAAAAGACTTTGTACCTTTCAGCAAAAAAAAGTTGTTTATTTCACAGTTTTATGAGATAAAACTTTGCCAAAAATTTTACAGGAGCATCTTTATACACAGAAAAATATATTTCAGGTTCAATTGTCCATTTATTGAATTTAATATCTTTCAAAGCGTTTCACAAATGTAAAAAGACTTTGTACCTTTCAGCAATAAAAATTTGTTTATTTCACAGTTTTATGAGATAAAACTTTGCCAAATATTTAGCAGGAGCATTTTTAAACACAGAAAAATATATTTCAGGTTCAATTGTCCATTCATTGAATTTAATATCTTTCAAAGCGTTTCACAAATGTAAAAAGACTTTGTACCTTTCAGCAAAAAAAAATTTGTTTATTTCACAGTTTTATGAGATAAAACTTTGCCAAAAATTTTACAGGAGCATCTTTATACACAGAAAAATATATTTCAGGTTCAATTGTCCATTCATTGAATTTAATATCTTTCAAAGCGTTTCACAAATGTAAAAAGACTTTGTACCTTTCAGCAAAAAAAAGTTGTTTATTTCACAGTTTTATGAGATAAAACTTTGCCAAAAATTTTACAGGAGCATCTTTATACACAGAAAAATATATTTCAGGTTCAATTGTCCATTCATTGAATTTAATATCTTTCAAAGCGTTTCACAAATGTAAAAAGACTTTGTACCTTTCAGCAAAAAAAACTTGTTTATTTTACAGTTTTATGAGATAAAACTTTGCCAAAAATTGACAGGAGCATTTTTAAACACAGAAAAATATATTTCAGGTTCAATTGTCCATTCATTGAATTTAATATCTTTCAAAGCGTTTCACAAATGTAAAAAGACTTTGTACCTTTCAGCAAAAAAAAATTTGTTTATTTCACAGTTTTATGAGATAAAACTTTGCCAAAAATTTTACAGGAGCATCTTTATACACAGAAAAATATATTTCAGGTTCAATTGTCCATTCATTGAATTTAATATCTTTCAAAGCGTTTCACAAATGTAAAAAGACTTTGTACCTTTCAGCAAAAAAAAGTTGTTTATTTCACAGTTTTATGAGATAAAACTTTGCCAAAAATTTTACAGGAGCATCTTTATACACAGAAAAATATATTTCAGGTTCAATTGTCCATTTATTGAATTTAATATCTTTCAAAGCGTTTCACAAATGTAAAAAGACTTTGTACCTTTCAGCAAAAAAAACTTGTTTATTTCACAGTTTTATGAGATAAAACTTTGCCAAAAATTGACAGGAGCATTTTTAAACACAGAAAAATATATTTCAGGTTCAATTGTCCATTTATTGAATTTAATATCTTTCAAAGCGTTTCACAAATGTAAAAAGACTTTGTACCTTTCAGCAAAAAAAACTTGTTTATTTCACAGTTTTATGAGATAAAACTTTGCCAAAAATTGACAGGAGCATTTTTAAACACAGAAAAATATATTTCAGGATTAATTGTCCATTCATTGAATTTAATATCTTTAAAAGCGTTTCACAAATGTAAAAAGACTTTGTACCTTTCAGCAAAAAAAAATTTGTTTATTTCACAGTTTTATGAGATAAAACTTTGCCAAAAATTTTACAGGAGCATCTTTATACACAGAAAAATATATTTCAGGTTCAATTGTCCATTCATTGAATTTAATATCTTTCAAAGCGTTTCACAAATGTAAAAAGACTTTGTACCTTTCAGCAAAAAAAAGTTGTTTATTTCACAGTTTTATGAGATAAAACTTTGCCAAAAATTTTACAGGAGCATCTTTATACACAGAAAAATATATTTCAGGTTCAATTGTCCATTCATTGAATTTAATATCTTTCAAAGCGTTTCACAAATGTAAAAAGACTTTGTACCTTTCAGCAAAAAAAACTTGTTTTTTTTACAGTTTTATGAGATAAAACTTTGCCAAAAATTGACAGGAGCATTTTTAAACACAGAAAAATATATTTCAGGTTCAATTGTCCATTTATTGAATTTAATATCTTTCAAAGCGTTTCACAAATGTAAAAAGACTTTGTACCTTTCAGCAAAAAAAACTTGTTTATTTCACAGTTTTATGAGATAAAACTTTGCCAAAAATTGACAGGAGCATTTTTAAACACAGAAAAATATATTTCAGGATTAATTGTCCATTCATTGAATTTAATATCTTTAAAAGCGTTTCACAAATGTAAAAAGACTTTGTACCTTTCAGCAAAAAAAACTTGTTTATTTAACAGTTTTATGAGATAAAACTTTGCCAAAAATTGACAGGAGCATTTTTAAACACAGAAAAATATATTTCAGGATTAATTGTCCATTCATTGAATTTAATATCTTTCAAAGCGTTTCACAAATGTAAAAAGACTTTGTACCTTTCAGCAAAAAAAACTTGTTTATTTAACAGTTTTATGAGATAAAACTTTGCCAAAAATTTTACAGGAGCATCTTTATACACAGAAAAATATATTTCAGGTTCAATTGTCCATTCATTGAATTTAATATCTTTCAAAGCGTTTCACAAATGTAAAAAGACTTTGTACCTTTCAGCAAAAAAAAATTTGTTTATTTCACTGTTTTATGAGATAAAACTTTGCCGAAAATTGACAGGAGCATTTTTAAACACAGAAAAATATATTTCAGGTTTAATCGTCCATTCATTGAATTTAATATCTTTCAAAGCGTTTCACAAATGTAAAAAGACTTTGTACCTTTCAGCAATAAAAATTTGTTTATTTTACAGTTTTATGAGATAAAACTTTGCCAAAAATTGACAGGAGTATTTTTAAACACATAAAAATATATTTCAGGTTCAATTGTCCATTTATTGAATTTAATATCTTTCAAAGCGTTTCACAAATGTAAAAAGACTTTGTACCTTTCAGCAAAAAAAAGTTGTTTATTTTACAGTTTTATGAGATAAAACTTTGCCAAAAATTGACAGGAGTATTTTTAAACACATAAAAATATATTTCAGGTTCAATTGTCCATTTATTGAATTTAATATCTTTCAAAGCGTTTCACAAATGTAAAAAGACTTTGTACCTTTCAGCAAAAAAAAGTTGTTTATTTTACAGTTTTATGAGATAAAACTTTGCCAAAAATTGACAGGAGTATTTTTAAACACATAAAAATATATTTCAGGATTAATTGTCCATTCATTGAATTTAATATCTTTCAAAGCGTTTCACAAATGTAAAAAGACTTTGTACCTTTCAGCAAAAAAAAATTTGTTTATTTCACTGTTTTATGAGATAAAACTTTGCCGAAAATTGACAGGAGCATTTTTAAACACAGAAAAATATATTTCAGGTTTAATCGTCCATTCATTGAATTTAATATCTTTCAAAGCGTTTCACAAATGTAAAAAGACTTTGTACCTTTCTGCAATAAAAATTTGTTTATTTTACAGTTTTATGAGATAAAACTTTGCCAAAAATTGACAGGAGTATTTTTAAACACATAAAAAGATATTTCAGGTTCAATTGTCCATTTATTGAATTTAATATCTTTCAAAGCGTTTCACAAATGTAAAAAGACTTTGTACCTTTCAGCAATAAAAATTTGTTTATTTTACAGTTTTATGAGATAAAACTTTGCCAAAAATTGACAGGAGCATTTTTAAACACAGAAAAATATATTTCAGGATTAATTGTCCATTCATTGAATTTAATATCTTTCAAAGCGTTTCACAAATGTAAAAAGACTTTGTACCTTTCAGCAAAAAAAAGTTGTTTATTTCACAGTTTTATGAGATAAAACTTTGCCAAAAATTTTACAGGAGCATCTTTATACACAGAAAAATATATTTCAGGATTAATTGTCCATTCATTGAATTTAATATCTTTCAAAGCGTTTCACAAATGTAAAAAGACTTTGTACCTTTCAGCAAAAAAAATTTGTTTATTTCAAAGTTTTATGAGATAAAACTTTGCCAAAAATTGACAGGAGTATTTTTAAACACATAAAAATATATTTCAGGTTCAATTGTCCATTTATTGAATTTAATATCTTTCAAAGCGTTTCACAAATGTAAAAAGACTTTGTACCTTTCAGCAAAAAAAATTTGTTTATTTCACAGTTTTATGAGATAAAACTTTGCCAAAAATTGACAGGAGTATTTTTAAACACATAAAAATATATTTCAGGATTAATTGTCCATTCATTGAATTTAATATCTTTCAAAGCGTTTCACAAATGTAAAAAGACTTTGTACCTTTCAGCAAAAAAAACTTGTTTATTTCACAGTTTTATGAGATAAAACTTTGCCAAAAATTGACAGGAGCATTTTTAAACACAGAAAAATATATTTCAGGATTAATTGTCCATTCATTGAATTTAATATCTTTCAAAGCGTTTCACAAATGTAAAAAGACTTTGTACCTTTCAGCAAAAAAAACTTGTTTATTTCACAGTTTTATGAGATAAAACTTTGCCAAAAATTGACAGGAGTATTTTTAAACACATAAAAATATATTTCAGGTTCAATTGTCCATTTATTGAATTTAATATCTTTCAAAGCGTTTCACAAATGTAAAAAGACTTTGTACCTTTCAGCAAAAAAAACTTGTTTATTTCACAGTTTTATGAGATAAAACTTTGCCAAAAATTGACAGGAGTATTTTTAAACACAGAAAAATATATTTCAGGATTAATTGTCCATTCATTGAATTTAATATCTTTCAAAGCGTTTCACAAATGTAAAAAGACTTTGTACCTTTCAGCAAAAAAAATTTGTTTATTTCAAAGTTTTATGAGATAAAACTTTGCCAAAAATTGACAGGAGTATTTTTAAACACATAAAAATATATTTCAGGTTCAATTGTCCATTTATTGAATTTAATATCTTTCAAAGCGTTTCACAAATGTAAAAAGACTTTGTACCTTTCAGCAAAAAAAACTTGTTTATTTCACAGTTTTATGAGATAAAACTTTGCCAAAAATTGACAGGAGTATTTTTAAACACATAAAAATATATTTCAGGTTCAATTGTCCATTTATTGAATTTAATATCTTTCAAAGCGTTTCACAAATGTAAAAAGACTTTGTACCTTTCAGCAAAAAAAATTTGTTTATTTCAAAGTTTTATGAGATAAAACTTTGCCAAAAATTGACAGGAGTATTTTTAAACACATAAAAATATATTTCAGGTTCAATTGTCCATTTATTGAATTTAATATCTTTCAAAGCGTTTCACAAATGTAAAAAGACTTTGTACCTTTCAGCAAAAAAAACTTGTTTATTTCACAGTTTTATGAGATAAAACTTTGCCAAAAATTGACAGGAGTAATTTTAAACACATAAAAATATATTTCAGGTTCAATTGTCCATTTATTGAATTTAATATCTTTCAAAGCGTTTCACAAATGTAAAAAGACTTTGTACCTTTCAGCAAAAAAAACTTGTTTATTTCACAGTTTTATGAGATAAAACTTTGCCAAAAATTGACAGGAGTATTTTTAAACACAGAAAAATATATTTCAGGATTAATTGTCCATTCATTGAATTTAATATCTTTCAAAGCGTTTCACAAATGTAAAAAGACTTTGTACCTTTCAGCAAAAAAAACTTGTTTATTTCACAGTTTTATGAGATAAAACTTTGCCAAAAATTGACAGGAGCATTTTTAAACACAGAAAAATATATTTCAGGATTAATTGTCCATTCATTGAATTTAATATCTTTCAAAGCGTTTCACAAATGTAAAAAGACTTTGTACCTTTCAGCAAAAAAAATTTGTTTATTTCAAAGTTTTATGAGATAAAACTTTGCCAAAAATTGACAGGAGTATTTTTAAACACATAAAAATATATTTCAGGTTCAATTGTCCATTTATTGAATTTAATATCTTTCAAAGCGTTTCACAAATGTAAAAAGACTTTGTACCTTTCAGCAAAAAAAACTTGTTTATTTCACAGTTTTATGAGATAAAACTTTGCCAAAAATTGACAGGAGCATTTTTAAACACAGAAAAATATATTTCAGGATTAATTGTCCATTCATTGAATTTAATATCTTTCAAAGCGTTTCACAAATGTAAAAAGACTTTGTACCTTTCAGCAAAAAAAATTTGTTTATTTCAAAGTTTTATGAGATAAAACTTTGCCAAAAATTGACAGGAGTATTTTTAAACACATAAAAATATATTTCAGGTTCAATTGTCCATTTATTGAATTTAATATCTTTCAAAGCGTTTCACAAATGTAAAAAGACTTTGTACCTTTCAGCAAAAAAAACTTGTTTATTTCACAGTTTTATGAGATAAAACTTTGCCAAAAATTGACAGGAGTATTTTTAAACACATAAAAATATATTTCAGGTTCAATTGTCCATTTATTGAATTTAATATCTTTCAAAGCGTTTCACAAATGTAAAAAGACTTTGTACCTTTCAGCAAAAAAAACTTGTTTATTTCACAGTTTTATGAGATAAAACTTTTCCAAAAATTGACAGGAGTATTCTTAAACACAGAAAAATATATTTCAGGATTAATTGTCCATTCATTGAATTTAATATCTTTCAAAGCGTTTCACAAATGTAAAAAGACTTTGTACCTTTCAGCAAAAAAAACTTGTTTATTTCACAGTTTTATGAGATAAAACTTTGCCAAAAATTGACAGGAGCATTTTTAAACACAGAAAAATATATTTCAGGATTAATTGTCCATTCATTGAATTTAATATCTTTCAAAGCGTTTCACAAATGTAAAAAGACTTTGTACCTTTCAGCAAAAAAAATTTGTTTATTTCAAAGTTTTATGAGATAAAACTTTGCCAAAAATTGACAGGAGTATTTTTAAACACATAAAAATATATTTCAGGTTCAATTGTCCATTTATTGAATTTAATATCTTTCAAAGCGTTTCACAAATGTAAAAAGACTTTGTACCTTTCAGCAAAAAAAAGTTGTTTATTTTACAGTTTTATGAGATAAAACTTTGCCAAAAATTGACAGGAGTTTTTTTAAACACATAAAAATATATTTCAGGATTAATTGTCCATTCATTGAATTTAATATCTTTCAAAGCGTTTCACAAATGTAAAAAGACTTTGTACCTTTCAGCAAAAAAAAATTTGTTTATTTCACTGTTTTATGAGATAAAACTTTGCCAAAAATTGACAGGAGCATTTTTAAACACATAAAAATATATTTCAGGTTCAATTGTCCATTTATTGAATTTAATATCTTTCAAAGCGTTTCACAAATGTAAAAAGACTTTGTACCTTTCAGCAAAAAAAAATTTGTTTATTTCACTGTTTTATGAGATAAAACTTTGCCGAAAATTGACAGGAGCATTTTTAAACACAGAAAAATATATTTCAGGTTTAATCGTCCATTCATTGAATTTAATATCTTTCAAAGCGTTTCACAAATGTAAAAAGACTTTGTACCTTTCTGCAATAAAAATTTGTTTATTTTACAGTTTTATGAGATAAAACTTTGCCAAAAATTGACAGGAGTATTTTTAAACACATAAAAATATATTTCAGGTTCAATTGTCCATTTATTGAATTTAATATCTTTCAAAGCGTTTCACAAATGTAAAAAGACTTTGTACCTTTCAGCAATAAAAATTTGTTTATTTTACAGTTTTATGAGATAAAACTTTGCCAAAAATTGACAGGAGCATTTTTAAACACAGAAAAATATATTTCAGGATTAATTGTCCATTCATTGAATTTAATATCTTTCAAAGCGTTTCACAAATGTAAAAAGACTTTGTACCTTTCAGCAAAAAAAAGTTGTTTATTTCACAGTTTTATGAGATAAAACTTTGCCAAAAATTTTACAGGAGCATCTTTATACACAGAAAAATATATTTCAGGATTAATTGTCCATTCATTGAATTTAATATCTTTCAAAGCGTTTCACAAATGTAAAAAGACTTTGTACCTTTCAGCAAAAAAAATTTGTTTATTTCAAAGTTTTATGAGATAAAACTTTGCCAAAAATTGACAGGAGTATTTTTAAACACATAAAAATATATTTCAGGTTCAATTGTCCATTTATTGAATTTAATATCTTTCAAAGCGTTTCACAAATGTAAAAAGACTTTGTACCTTTCAGCAAAAAAAATTTGTTTATTTCACAGTTTTATGAGATAAAACTTTGCCAAAAATTGACAGGAGTATTTTTAAACACATAAAAATATATTTCAGGTTCAATTGTCCATTTATTGAATTTAATATCTTTCAAAGCGTTTCACAAATGTAAAAAGACTTTGTACCTTTCAGCAAAAAAAACTTGTTTATTTAACAGTTTTATGAGATAAAACTTTGCCAAAAATTGACAGGAGCATTTTTAAACACAGAAAAATATATTTCAGGTTCAATTGTCCATTCATTGAATTTAATATCTTTCAAAGCGTTTCACAAATGTAAAAAGACTTTGTACCTTTCAGCAATAAAAATTTGTTTATTTCACAGTTTTATGAGATAAAACTTTGCCAAATATTTAGCAGGAGCATTTTTAAACACAGAAAAATATATTTCAGGTTCAATTGTCCATTCATTGAATTTAATATCTTTCAAAGCGTTTCACAAATGTAAAAAGACTTTGTACCTTTCAGCAAAAAAAAATTTGTTTATTTCACAGTTTTATGAGATAAAACTTTGCCGAAAATTGACAGGAGCATTTTTAAACACAGAAAAATATATTTCAGGTTTAATCGTCCATACATTGAATTTAATATCTTTCAAAGCGTTTCACAAATGTAAAAAGACTTTGTACCTTTCAGCAATAAAAATTTGTTTATTTCACAGTTTTATGAGATAAAACTTTGCCAAATATTTAGCAGGAGCATTTTTAAACACAGAAAAATATATTTCAGGTTCAATTGTCCATTCATTGAATTTAATATCTTTCAAAGCGTTTCACAAATGTAAAAAGACTTTGTACCTTTCAGCAAAAAAAAATTTGTTTATTTCACAGTTTTATGAGATATAACTTTGCCAAAAATTTTACAGGAGCATCTTTATACACAGAAAAATATATTTCAGGTTCAATTGTCCATTCATTGAATTTAATATCTTTCAAAGCGTTTCACAAATGTAAAAAGACTTTGTACCTTTCAGCAAAAAAAAGTTGTTTATTTCACAGTTTTATGAGATAAAACTTTGCCAAAAATTTTACAGGAGCATCTTTATACACAGAAAAATATATTTCAGGTTCAATTGTCCATTCATTGAATTTAATATCTTTCAAAGCGTTTCACAAATGTAAAAAGACTTTGTACCTTTCAGCAAAAAAAAATTTGTCTATTTCACTGTTTTATGAGATAAAACTTTGCCGAAAATTGACAGGAGCATTTTTAAACACAGAAAAATATATTTCAGGTTTAATCGTCCATTCATTGAATTTAATATCTTTCAAAGCGTTTCACAAATGTAAAAAGACTTTGTACCTTTCAGCAATAAAAATTTGTTTATTTTACAGTTTTATGAGATAAAACTTTGCCAAAAATTGACAGGAGCATTTTTAAACACAGAAAAATATATTTCAGGATTAATTGTCCATTCATTGAATTTAATATCTTTCAAAGCGTTTCACAAATGTAAAAAGACTTTGTACCTTTCAGCAAAAAAAACTTGTTTATTTCACAGTTTTATGAGATAAAACTTTGCCAAAAATTTTACAGGAGCATCTTTATACACAGAAAAATATATTTCAGGTTCAATTGTCCATTCATTGAATTTAATATCTTTCAAAGCGTTTCACAAATGTAAAAAGACTTTGTACCTTTCAGCAATAAAAATTTGTTTATTTTACAGTTTTATGAGATAAAACTTTGCCAAAAATTGACAGGAGCATTTTTAAACACAGAAAAATATATTTCAGGTTTAATCGTCCATTCATTGAATTTAATATCTTTCAAAGCGTTTCACAAATGAAAAAGACTTTGTACCTTTCAGCAAAAAAAACTTGTTTATTTCACAGTTTTATGAGATAAAACTTTGCCAAAAATTTTACAGGAGCATCTTTATACACAGAAAAATATATTTCAGGTTCAATTGTCCATTCATTGAATTTAATATCTTTCAAAGCGTTTCACAAATGTAAAAAGACTTTGTACCTTTCAGCAAAAAAAACTTGTTTATTTCACAGTTTTATGTGATAAAACTTTGCCAAAAATTGACAGGAGCATTTTTAAACACAGAAAAATATATTTCAGGATTAATTGTCCATTCATTGAATTTAATATCTTTCAAAGCGTTTCACAAATGTAAAAAGACTTTGTACCTTTCAGCAAAAAAAACTTGTTTATTTCACAGTTTTATGAGATAAAACTTTGCCAAAAATTTTACAGGAGCATCTTTATACAAAGAAAAATATATTTCAGGTTCAATTGTCCATTCATTGAATTTAATATCTTTCAAAGCGTTTCACAAATGTAAAAAGACTTTGTACCTTTCAGCAAAAAAAACTTGTTTATTTCACAGTTTTATGTGATAAAACTTTGCCAAAAATTGACAGGAGCATTTTTAAACACAGAAAAATATATTTCAGGATTAATTGTCCATTCATTGAATTTAATATCTTTCAAAGCGTTTCACAAATGTAAAAAGACTTTGTACCTTTCAGCAAAAAAAACTTGTTTATTTCACAGTTTTATGAGATAAAACTTTGCCAAAAATTTTACAGGAGCATCTTTATACAAAGAAAAATATATTTCAGGTTCAATTGTCCATTCATTGAATTTAATATCTTTCAAAGCGTTTCACAAATGCAAAAAGACTTTGTACCTTTCAGCAAAAAAAACTTGTTTATTTCACAGTTTTATGTGATAAAACTTTGCCAAAAATTGACAGGAGCATTTTTAAACACAGAAAAATATATTTCAGGATTAATTGTCCATTCATTGAATTTAATATCTTTCAAAGCGTTTCACAAATGTAAAAAGACTTTGTACCTTTCAGCAAAAAAAACTTGTTTATTTCACAGTTTTATGAGATAAAACTTTGCCAAAAATTTTACAGGAGCATCTTTATACACAGAAAAATATATTTCAGGTTCGATTGTCCATTCATTGAATTTAATATCTTTCAAAGCGTTTCACAAATGTAAAAAGACTTTGTACCTTTCAGCAAAAAAAACTTGTTTATTTCACAGTTTTATGTGATAAAACTTTGCCAAAAATTGACAGGAGCATTTTTAAACACAGAAAAATATATTTCAGGATTAATTGTCCATTCATTGAATTTAATATCTTTCAAAGCGTTTCACAAATGTAAAAAGACTTTGTACCTTTCAGCAAAAGAACTTGTTTATTTCACAGTTTTATGAGATAAAACTTTGCCAAAAATTTTACAGGAGCATCTTTATACACAGAAAAATATATTTCAGGTTCGATTGTCCATTCATTGAATTTAATATCTTTCAAAGCGTTTCACAAATGTAAAAAGACTTTGTACCTTTCAGCAAAAAAAACTTGTTTATTTCACAGTTTTATGTGATAAAACTTTGCCAAAAATTGACAGGAGCATTTTTAAACACAGAAAAATATATTTCAGGATTAATTGTCCATTCATTGAATTTAATATCTTTCAAAGCGTTTCACAAATGTAAAAAGACTTTGTACCTTTCAGCAAAAAAAATTTGTTTATTTCACAGTTTTATGTGATAAAACTTTGCCAAAAATTGACAGGAGCATTTTTAAACACAGAAAAATATATTTCAGGATTAATTGTCCATTCATTGAATTTAATATCTTTCAAAGCGTTTCACAAATGTAAAAAGACTTTGTACCTTTCAGCAAAAAAAACTTGTTTATTTCACAGTTTTATGAGATAAAACTTTGCCAAAAATTTTACAGGAGCATCTTTATACAAAGAAAAATATATTTCAGGTTCAATTGTCCATTCATTGAATTTAATATCTTTCAAAGCGTTTCACAAATGTAAAAAGACTTTGTACCTTTCAGCAAAAAAAACTTGTTTATTTCACAGTTTTATGTGATAAAACTTTGCCAAAAATTGACAGGAGCATTTTTAAACACAGAAAAATATATTTCAGGATTAATTGTCCATTCATTGAATTTAATATCTTTCAAAGCGTTTCACAAATGTAAAAAGACTTTGTACCTTTCAGCAAAAAAAACTTGTTTATTTCACAGTTTTATGAGATAAAACTTTGCCAAAAATTTTACAGGAGCATCTTTATACAAAGAAAAATATATTTCAGGTTCAATTGTCCATTCATTGAATTTAATATCTTTCAAAGCGTTTCACAAATGTAAAAAGACTTTGTACCTTTCAGCAAAAAAAACTTGTTTATTTCACAGTTTTATGTGATAAAACTTTGCCAAAAATTGACAGGAGCATTTTTAAACACAGAAAAATATATTTCAGGATTAATTGTCCATTCATTGAATTTAATATCTTTCAAAGCGTTTCACAAATGTAAAAAGACTTTGTACCTTTCAGCAAAAAAAACTTGTTTATTTCACAGTTTTATGAGATAAAACTTTGCCAAAAATTTTACAGGAGCATCTTTATACACAGAAAAATATATTTCAGGTTCGATTGTCCATTCATTGAATTTAATATCTTTCAAAGCGTTTCACAAATGTAAAAAGACTTTGTACCTTTCAGCAAAAAAAACTTGTTTATTTCACAGTTTTATGTGATAAAACTTTGCCAAAAATTGACAGGAGCATTTTTAAACACAGAAAAATATATTTCAGGATTAATTGTCCATTCATTGAATTTAATATCTTTCAAAGCGTTTCACAAATGTAAAAAGACTTTGTACCTTTCAGCAAAAAAAACTTGTTTATTTCACAGTTTTATGTGATAAAACTTTGCCAAAAATTTTACAGGAGCATCTTTATACACAGAAAAATATATTTCAGGTTCAATTGTCCATTCATTGAATTTAATATCTTTCAAAGCGTTTCACAAATGTAAAAAGACTTTGTACCTTTCAGCAAAAAAAAATTTGTCTATTTCACTGTTTTATGAGATAAAACTTTGCCGAAAATTGACAGGAGCATTTTTAAACACAGAAAAATATATTTCAGGTTTAATCGTCCATTCATTGAATTTAATATCTTTCAAAGCGTTTCACAAATGTAAAAAGACTTTGTACCTTTCAGCAATAAAAATTTGTTTATTTTACAGTTTTATGAGATAAAACTTTGCCAAAAATTGACAGGAGCATTTTTAAACACAGAAAAATATATTTCAGGATTAATTGTCCATTCATTGAATTTAATATCTTTCAAAGCGTTTCACAAATGTAAAAAGACTTTGTACCTTTCAGCAAAAAAAACTTGTTTATTTCACAGTTTTATGAGATAAAACTTTGCCAAAAATTTTACAGGAGCATCTTTATACACAGAAAAATATATTTCAGGTTCAATTGTCCATTCATTGAATTTAATATCTTTCAAAGCGTTTCACAAATGTAAAAAGACTTTGTACCTTTCAGCAATAAAAATTTGTTTATTTTACAGTTTTATGAGATAAAACTTTGCCAAAAATTGACAGGAGCATTTTTAAACACAGAAAAATATATTTCAGGTTTAATCGTCCATTCATTGAATTTAATATCTTTCAAAGCGTTTCACAAATGAAAAAGACTTTGTACCTTTCAGCAAAAAAAACTTGTTTATTTCACAGTTTTATGAGATAAAACTTTGCCAAAAATTTTACAGGAGCATCTTTATACACAGAAAAATATATTTCAGGTTCAATTGTCCATTCATTGAATTTAATATCTTTCAAAGCGTTTCACAAATGTAAAAAGACTTTGTACCTTTCAGCAAAAAAAACTTGTTTATTTCACAGTTTTATGTGATAAAACTTTGCCAAAAATTGACAGGAGCATTTTTAAACACAGAAAAATATATTTCAGGATTAATTGTCCATTCATTGAATTTAATATCTTTCAAAGCGTTTCACAAATGTAAAAAGACTTTGTACCTTTCAGCAAAAAAAACTTGTTTATTTCACAGTTTTATGAGATAAAACTTTGCCAAAAATTTTACAGGAGCATCTTTATACAAAGAAAAATATATTTCAGGTTCAATTGTCCATTCATTGAATTTAATATCTTTCAAAGCGTTTCACAAATGTAAAAAGACTTTGTACCTTTCAGCAAAAAAAACTTGTTTATTTCACAGTTTTATGTGATAAAACTTTGCCAAAAATTGACAGGAGCATTTTTAAACACAGAAAAATATATTTCAGGATTAATTGTCCATTCATTGAATTTAATATCTTTCAAAGCGTTTCACAAATGTAAAAAGACTTTGTACCTTTCAGCAAAAAAAACTTGTTTATTTCACAGTTTTATGAGATAAAACTTTGCCAAAAATTTTACAGGAGCATCTTTATACAAAGAAAAATATATTTCAGGTTCAATTGTCCATTCATTGAATTTAATATCTTTCAAAGCGTTTCACAAATGCAAAAAGACTTTGTACCTTTCAGCAAAAAAAACTTGTTTATTTCACAGTTTTATGTGATAAAACTTTGCCAAAAATTGACAGGAGCATTTTTAAACACAGAAAAATATATTTCAGGATTAATTGTCCATTCATTGAATTTAATATCTTTCAAAGCGTTTCACAAATGTAAAAAGACTTTGTACCTTTCAGCAAAAAAAACTTGTTTATTTCACAGTTTTATGAGATAAAACTTTGCCAAAAATTTTACAGGAGCATCTTTATACACAGAAAAATATATTTCAGGTTCGATTGTCCATTCATTGAATTTAATATCTTTCAAAGCGTTTCACAAATGTAAAAAGACTTTGTACCTTTCAGCAAAAAAAACTTGTTTATTTCACAGTTTTATGTGATAAAACTTTGCCAAAAATTGACAGGAGCATTTTTAAACACAGAAAAATATATTTCAGGATTAATTGTCCATTCATTGAATTTAATATCTTTCAAAGCGTTTCACAAATGTAAAAAGACTTTGTACCTTTCAGCAAAAGAACTTGTTTATTTCACAGTTTTATGAGATAAAACTTTGCCAAAAATTTTACAGGAGCATCTTTATACACAGAAAAATATATTTCAGGTTCGATTGTCCATTCATTGAATTTAATATCTTTCAAAGCGTTTCACAAATGTAAAAAGACTTTGTACCTTTCAGCAAAAAAAACTTGTTTATTTCACAGTTTTATGTGATAAAACTTTGCCAAAAATTGACAGGAGCATTTTTAAACACAGAAAAATATATTTCAGGATTAATTGTCCATTCATTGAATTTAATATCTTTCAAAGCGTTTCACAAATGTAAAAAGACTTTGTACCTTTCAGCAAAAAAAATTTGTTTATTTCACAGTTTTATGTGATAAAACTTTGCCAAAAATTGACAGGAGCATTTTTAAACACAGAAAAATATATTTCAGGATTAATTGTCCATTCATTGAATTTAATATCTTTCAAAGCGTTTCACAAATGTAAAAAGACTTTGTACCTTTCAGCAAAAAAAACTTGTTTATTTCACAGTTTTATGAGATAAAACTTTGCCAAAAATTTTACAGGAGCATCTTTATACAAAGAAAAATATATTTCAGGTTCAATTGTCCATTCATTGAATTTAATATCTTTCAAAGCGTTTCACAAATGTAAAAAGACTTTGTACCTTTCAGCAAAAAAAACTTGTTTATTTCACAGTTTTATGTGATAAAACTTTGCCAAAAATTGACAGGAGCATTTTTAAACACAGAAAAATATATTTCAGGATTAATTGTCCATTCATTGAATTTAATATCTTTCAAAGCGTTTCACAAATGTAAAAAGACTTTGTACCTTTCAGCAAAAAAAACTTGTTTATTTCACAGTTTTATGAGATAAAACTTTGCCAAAAATTTTACAGGAGCATCTTTATACAAAGAAAAATATATTTCAGGTTCAATTGTCCATTCATTGAATTTAATATCTTTCAAAGCGTTTCACAAATGTAAAAAGACTTTGTACCTTTCAGCAAAAAAAACTTGTTTATTTCACAGTTTTATGTGATAAAACTTTGCCAAAAATTGACAGGAGCATTTTTAAACACAGAAAAATATATTTCAGGATTAATTGTCCATTCATTGAATTTAATATCTTTCAAAGCGTTTCACAAATGTAAAAAGACTTTGTACCTTTCAGCAAAAAAAACTTGTTTATTTCACAGTTTTATGAGATAAAACTTTGCCAAAAATTTTACAGGAGCATCTTTATACACAGAAAAATATATTTCAGGTTCGATTGTCCATTCATTGAATTTAATATCTTTCAAAGCGTTTCACAAATGTAAAAAGACTTTGTACCTTTCAGCAAAAAAAACTTGTTTATTTCACAGTTTTATGTGATAAAACTTTGCCAAAAATTGACAGGAGCATTTTTAAACACAGAAAAATATATTTCAGGATTAATTGTCCATTCATTGAATTTAATATCTTTCAAAGCGTTTCACAAATGTAAAAAGACTTTGTACCTTTCAGCAAAAAAAATTTGTTTATTTCACAGTTTTATGAGATAAAACTTTGCCAAAAATTGACAGGAGTATTTTTAAACACATAAAAATATATTTCAGGTTCAATTGTCCATTTATTGAATTTAATATCTTTCAAAGCGTTTCACAAACGTAAAAAGACTTTGTACCTTTCAGCAAAAAAAACTTGTTGATTTAACAGTTTTATGAGATAAAACTTTGCCAAAAATTGACAGGAGCATTTTTAAACACAGAAAAATATATTTCAGGTTCAATTGTCCATTTATTGAATTTAATATCTTTCAAAGCGTTTCACAAATGTAAAAAGACTTTGTACCTTTCAGCAAAAGAACTTGTTTATTTCACAGTTTTATGAGATAAAACTTTGCCAAAAATTGACAGGAGCATTTTTAAACACAGAAAAATATTTTTCAGGTTCAATTGTCCATTCACTGAATTTAATATCTTTCAAAGCGTTTCACAAATGTAAAAAGACTTTGTACCTTTCAGCAAAAAAAATTTGATTATTTCACAGTTTTATGAGACAAAACTTTGCCAAAAATTGACAGGAGTATTTTTAAACACAGAAAAATATTTTTCAGGTTTCAATTGTCCATTCACTGAATTTAATATCTTTCAAAGCGTTTCACAAATGTAAAAAGACTTTGTACCTTTCAGCAAAAAAAACTTGTTTATTTAAAAGTTTTATGAGATAAAACTTTGCCAAAAATTGACAGGAGCATTTTTAAACACAGAAAAATATATTTCAGGATTAATTGTCCATTCATTGAATTTAATATCTTTCAAAGCGTTTCACAAATGTAAAAAGACTTTGTACCTTTCAGCAAAAAAAAGTTGTTTATTTCACAGTTTTATGAGATAAAACTTTGCCAAAAATTTTACAGGAGCATCTTTATACACAGAAAAATATATTTCAGGTTCAATTGTCCATTCATTGAATTTAATATCTTTCAAAGCGTTTCACAAATGTAAAAAGACTTTGTACCTTTCAGCAAAAAAAAATTTGTTTATTTCACTGTTTTATGAGATAAAACTTTGCCGAAAATTGACAGGAGCATTTTTAAACACAGAAAAATATATTTCAGGTTTAATCGTCCATTCATTGAATTTAATATCTTTCAAAGCGTTTCACAAATGTAAAAAGACTTTGTACCTTTCAGCAAAAGAACTTGTTTATTTCACAGTTTTATGAGATAAAACTTTGCCAAAAATTGACAGGAGCATTTTTAAACACAGAAAAATATATTTCAGGTTCAATTGTCCATTTATTGAATTTAATATCTTTCAAAGCGTTTCACAAATGTAAAAAGACTTTGTACCTTTCAGCAAAAGAACTTGTTTATTTCACAGTTTTATGAGATAAAACTTTGCCAAAAATTGACAGGAGCATTTTTAAACACAGAAAAATATATTTCAGGATTAATTGTCCATTCATTGAATTTAATATCTTTCAAAGCGTTTCACAAATGTAAAAAGACTTTGTACCTTTCAGCAAAAAAATCTTGTTTATTTCACAGTTTTATGTGATAAAACTTTGCCAAAAATTGACAGGAGCATTTTTAAACACAGAAAAATATATTTCAGGATTAATTGTCCATTCATTGAATTTAATATCTTTAAAAGCGTTTCACAAATGTAAAAAGACTTTGTACCTTTCAGCAAAAAAAACTTGTTTATTTAACAGTTTTATGAGATAAAACTTTGCCAAAAATTTTACAGGAGCATCTTTATACACAGAAAAATATATTTCAGGTTCAATTGTCCATTCATTGAATTTAATATCTTTCAAAGCGTTTCACAAATGTAAAAAGACTTTGTACCTTTCAGCAAAAAAAAATTTGTTTATTTCACTGTTTTATGAGATAAAACTTTGCCGAAAATTGACAGGAGCATTTTTAAACACAGAAAAATATATTTCAGGTTTAATCGTCCATTCATGGAATTTAATATCTTTCAAAGCGTTTCACAAATGTAAAAAGACTTTGTACCTTTCAGCAAAAAAAATTTGTTTATTTCACAGTTTTATGAACTAAAACTTTGCCAAAAATAGACAGGAGCATCTTTATACACAGAAAAATATATTTCAGGTTCAATTGTCCATTCATTGAATTTAATATCTTTCAAAGCGTTTCACAAATGTAAAAAGACTTTGTACCTTTCAGCAAAAAAAATTTGTTTATTTCACAGTTTTATGAGATAAAACTTTGCCAAAAATTGACAGGAGCATCTTTATACACAGAAAAATATATTTCAGGTTCAATTGTCCATTCATTGAATTTAATATCTTTCAAAGGGTTTCACAAATGTAAAAAGACTTTGTACCTTTCAGCAAAAAAAATTTGTTTATTTCACAGTTTTATGAGATAAAACTTTGCCAAAAATTGACAGGAGCATCTTTATACACAGAAAAATATATTTCAGGTTCAATTGTCCATTCATTGAATTTAATATCTTTCAAAGCGTTTCACAAATGTAAAAAGACTTTGTACCTTTCAGCAAAAAAAATTTGTTTATTTCACAGTTTTATGAGATAAAACTTTGCCAAAAATTTTACAGGAGCATCTTTATACACAGAAAAATATATTTCAGGTTTAATCGTCCATTCATTGAATTTAATATCTTTCAAAGCGTTTCACAAATGTAAAAAGACTTTGTACCTTTCAGCAAAAAAAATTTGTTTATTTCACAGTTTTATGAGATAAAACTTTGCCAAATATTTAGCAGGAGCATTTTTAAACACAGAAAAATATATTTCAGGTTCAATTGTCCATTCATTGAATTTAATATCTTTCAAAGCGTTTCACAAATGTAAAAAGACTTTGTACCTTTCAGCAAAAAAAATTTGTTTATTTCACAGTTTTATGAGATAAAACTTTGCCAAAAATTTTTCAGGAGCATCTTTATACACAGAAAAATAAATTTCAGGTTCAATTGTCCATTCATTGAATTTAATATCTTTCAAAGCGTTTCACAAATGTAAAAAGACTTTGTACCTTTCAGCAAAAAAAATTTGTTTATTTCACAGTTTTATGAGATAAAACTTTGCCAAAAATTGACAGGAGCATCTTTATACACAGAAAAATATATTTCAGGTTCAATTGTCCATTCATTGAATTTAATATCTTTCAAAGCGTTTCACAAATGTAAAAAGACTTTGTACCTTTCAGCAAAAAAAATTTGTTTATTTCACAGTTTTATGAGATAAAACTTTGCCAAATATTCAGCAGGAGCATTTTTAAACACAGAAAAATATATTTCAGGTTCAATTGTCCATTCATTGAATTTAATATCTTTCAAAGCGTTTCACAAATGTAAAAAGACTTTGAACCTTTCAGCAAAAAAAATTTGTTTATTTCACAGTTTTATGAGATAAAACTTTGCCAAATATTTAGCAGGAGCATTTTTAAACACAGAAAAATATATTTCAGGTTCAATTGTCCATTCATTGAATTTAATATCTTTCAAAGCGTTTCACAAATGTAAAAAGACTTTGTACCTTTCAGCAAAAAAAATTTGTTTATTTCACAGTTTTATGAGATAAAACTTTGCCAAAAATTGACAGGAGCATCTTTATACACAGAAAAATATATTTCAGGTTCAATTGTCCATTCATTGAATTTAATATCTTTCAAAGCGTTTCACAAATGTAAAAAGACTTTGTACCTTTCAGCAAAAAAAATTTGTTTATTTCACAGTTTTATGAGATAAAACTTTGCCAAAAATTTTACAGGAGCATCTTTATACACAGAAAAATATATTTCAGGTTTAATCGTCCATTCATTGAATTTAATATCTTTCAAAGCGTTTCACAAATGTAAAAAGACTTTGTACCTTTCAGCAAAAAAAATTTGTTTATTTCACAGTTTTATGAGATAAAACTTTGCCAAATATTTAGCAGGAGCATTTTTAAACACAGAAAAATATATTTCAGGTTCAATTGTCCATTCATTGAATTTAATATCTTTCAAAGCGTTTCACAAATGTAAAAAGACTTTGTACCTTTCAGCAAAAAAAATTTGTTTATTTCACAGTTTTATGAGATAAAACTTTGCCAAAAATTTTTCAGGAGCATCTTTATACACAGAAAAATAAATTTCAGGTTCAATTGTCCATTCATTGAATTTAATATCTTTCAAAGCGTTTCACAAATGTAAAAAGACTTTGTACCTTTCAGCAAAAAAAATTTGTTTATTTCACAGTTTTATGAGATAAAACTTTGCCAAAAATTGACAGGAGCATCTTTATACACAGAAAAATATATTTCAGGTTCAATTGTCCATTCATTGAATTTAATATCTTTCAAAGCGTTTCACAAATGTAAAAAGACTTTGTACCTTTCAGCAAAAAAAATTTGTTTATTTCACAGTTTTATGAGATAAAACTTTGCCAAATATTCAGCAGGAGCATTTTTAAACACAGAAAAATATATTTCAGGTTCAATTGTCCATTCATTGAATTTAATATCTTTCAAAGCGTTTCACAAATGTAAAAAGACTTTGAACCTTTCAGCAAAAAAAATTTGTTTATTTCACAGTTTTATGAGATAAAACTTTGCCAAATATTTAGCAGGAGCATTTTTAAACACAGAAAAATATATTTCAGGTTCAATTGTCCATTCATTGAATTTAATATCTTTCAAAGCGTTTCACAAATGTAAAAAGACTTTGTACCTTTCAGCAAAAAAAATTTGTTTATTTCACAGTTTTATGAGATAAAACTTTGCCAAAAATTGACAGGAGCATCTTTATACACAGAAAAATATATTTCAGGTTCAATTGTCCATTCATTGAATTTAATATCTTTCAAAGCGTTTCACAAATGTAAAAAGACTTTGTACCTTTCAGCAAAAAAAATTTGTTTATTTCACAGTTTTATGAGATAAAACTTTGCCAAATATTCAGCAGGAGCATTTTTAAACACAGAAAAATATATTTCAGGTTCAATTGTCCATTCATTGAATTAAATATCTTTCAAAGCGTTTCACAAATGTAAAAAGACTTTGAACCTTTCAGCAAAAAAAATTTGTTTATTTCACAGTTTTATGAGATAAAACTTTGCCAAATATTTAGCAGGAGCATTTTTAAACACAGAAAAATATATTTCAGGTTCAATTGTCCATTCATTGAATTTAATATCTTTCAAAGCGTTTCACAAATGTAAAAAGACTTTGTACCTTTCAGCAAAAAAAATTTGTTTATTTCACAGTTTTATGAGATAAAACTTTGCCAAAAATTGACAGGAGCATCTTTATACACAGAAAAATATATTTCAGGTTCAATTGTCCATTCATTGAATTTAATATCTTTCAAAGCGTTTCACAAATGTAAAAAGACTTTGTACCTTTCAGCAAAAAAAATTTGTTTATTTCACAGTTTTATGAGATAAAACTTTGCCAAAAATTGACAGGAGCATCTTTATACACAGAAAAATATATTTCAGGTTCAATTGTCCATTCATTGAATTTAATATCTTTCAAAGCGTTTCACAAATGTAAAAAGACTTTGTACCTTTCAGCAAAAAAAATTTGTTTATTTCACAGTTTTATGAGATAAAACTTTGCCAAAAATTTTTCAGGAGCATCTTTATACACAGAAAAATAAATTTCAGGTTCAATTGTCCATTCATTGAATTTAATATCTTTCAAAGCGTTTCACAAATGTAAAAAGACTTTGTACCTTTCAGCAAAAAAAATTTGTTTATTTCACAGTTTTATGAGATAAAACTTTGCCAAAAATTGACAGGAGCATCTTTATACACAGAAAAATATATTTCAGGTTCAATTGTCCATTCATTGAATTTAATATCTTTCAAAGCGTTTCACAAATGTAAAAAGACTTTGAACCTTTCAGCAAAAAAAATTTGTTTATTTCACAGTTTTATGAGATAAAACTTTGCCAAATATTTAGCAGGAGCATTTTTAAACACAGAAAAATATATTTCAGGTTCAATTGTCCATTCATTGAATTTAATATCTTTCAAAGCGTTTCACAAATGTAAAAAGACTTTGTACCTTTCAGCAAAAAAAATTTGTTTATTTCACAGTTTTATGAGATAAAACTTTGCCAAAAATTGACAGGAGCATCTTTATACACAGAAAAATATATTTCAGGTTCAATTGTCCATTCATTGAATTTAATATCTTTCAAAGCGTTTCACAAATGTAAAAAGACTTTGTACCTTTCAGCAAAAAAAATTTGTTTATTTCACAGTTTTATGAGATAAAACTTTGCCAAATATTCAGCAGGAGCATTTTTAAACACAGAAAAATATATTTCAGGTTCAATTGTCCATTCATTGAATTTAATATCTTTCAAAGCGTTTCACAAATGTAAAAAGACTTTGTACCTTTCAGCAAAAAAAATTTGTTTATTTCACAGTTTTATGAGATAAAACTTTGCCAAAAATTGACAGGAGTATTTTTAAACACATAAAAATATATTTCAGGATTAATTGTCCATTCATTGAATTTAATATCTTTCAAAGCGTTTCACAAATGTAAAAAGACTTTGTACCTTTCAGCAAAAAAAATTTGTTTATTTCACAGTTTTATGAGATAAAACTTTGCCAAAAATTGACAGGAGCATCTTTATACACAGAAAAATATATTTCAGGTTCAATTGTCCATTCATTGAATTTAATATCTTTCAAAGCGTTTCACAAATGTAAAAAGACTTTGTACCTTTCAGCAAAAAAAATTTGTTTATTTCACAGTTTTATGAGATAAAACTTTGCCAAATATTCAGCAGGAGCATTTTTAAACACAGAAAAATATATTTCAGGTTCAATTGTCCATTCATTGAATTTAATATCTTTCAAAGCGTTTCACAAATGTAAAAAGACTTTGAACCTTTCAGCAAAAAAAATTTGTTTATTTCACAGTTTTATGAGATAAAACTTTGCCAAATATTTAGCAGGAGCATTTTTAAACACAGAAAAATATATTTCAGGTTCAATTGTCCATTCATTGAATTTAATATCTTTCAAAGCGTTTCACAAATGTAAAAAGACTTTGTACCTTTCAGCAAAAAAAATTTGTTTATTTCACAGTTTTATGAGATAAAACTTTGCCAAAAATTGACAGGAGCATCTTTATACACAGAAAAATATATTTCAGGTTCATTTGTCCATTCATTGAATTTAATATCTTTCAAAGCGTTTCACAAATGTAAAAAGACTTTGTACCTTTCAGCAAAAAAAATTTGTTTATTTCACAGTTTTATGAGATAAAACTTTGCCAAATATTTAGCAGGAGCATTTTTAAACACAGAAAAATATATTTCAGGTTCAGTTGTCCATTCATTGAATTTAATATCTTTCAAAGCGTTTCACAAATGTAAAAAGACTTTGAACCTTTCAGCAAAAAAAATTTGTTTATTTCACAGTTTTATGAGATAAAACTTTGCCAAATATTTAGCAGGAGCATTTTTAAACACAGAAAAATATATTTCAGGTTCAATTGTCCATTCATTGAATTTAATATCTTTCAAAGCGTTTCACAAATGTAAAAAGACTTTGTACCTTTCAGCAAAAAAAAATTTGTTTATTTCACTGTTTTATGAGATAAAACTTTGCCGAAAATTGACAGGAGCATTTTTAAACACAGAAAAATATATTTCAGGTTTAATCGTCCATTCATTGAATTTAATATCTTTCAAAGCGTTTCACAAATGTAAAAAGACTTTGTACCTTTCAGCAAAAAAAATTTGTTTATTTCACAGTTTTATGAGATAAAACTTTGCCAAAAATTTTACAGGAGCATCTTTATACACAGAAAAATATATTTCAGGTTTAATCGTCCATTCATTGAATTTAATATCTTTCAAAGCGTTTCACAAATGTAAAAAGACATTGTACCTTTCAGCAAAAAAAATTTGTTTATTTCACAGTTTTATGAGATAAAACTTTGCCAAATATTTAGCAGGAGCATTTTTAAACACAGAAAAATATATTTCAGGTTCAATTGTCCATTCATTGAATTTAATATCTTTCAAAGCGTTTCACAAATGTAAAAAGACTTTGTACCTTTCAGCAAAAAAAATTTGTTTATTTCACAGTTTTATGAGATAAAACTTTGCCAAAAATTTTACAGGAGCATCTTTATACACAGAAAAATAAATTTCAGGTTCAATTGTCCATTCATTGAATTTAATATCTTTCAAAGCGTTTCACAAATGTAAAAAGACTTTGTACCTTTCAGCAAAAAAAATTTGTTTATTTCACAGTTTTATGAGATAAAACTTTGCCAAAAATTGACAGGAGCATCTTTATACACAGAAAAATATATTTCAGGTTCAATTGTCCATTCATTGAATTTAATATCTTTCAAAGCGTTTCACAAATGTAAAAAGACTTTGTACCTTTCAGCAAAAAAAATTTGTTTATTTCACAGTTTTATGAGATAAAACTTTGCCAAATATTCAGCAGGAGCATTTTTAAACACAGAAAAATATATTTCAGGTTCAATTGTCCATTCATTGAATTTAATATCTTTCAAAGCGTTTCACAAATGTAAAAAGACTTTGAACCTTTCAGCAAAAAAAATTTGTTTATTTCACAGTTTTATGAGATAAAACTTTGCCAAATATTTAGCAGGAGCATTTTTAAACACAGAAAAATATATTTCAGGTTCAATTGTCCATTCATTGAATTTAATATCTTTCAAAGCGTTTCACAAATGTAAAAAGACTTTGTACCTTTCAGCAAAAAAAATTCGTTTATTTCACAGTTTTATGAGATAAAACTTTGCCAAATATTTAGCAGGAGCATTTTTAAACACAGAAAAATATATTTCAGGTTCAATTGTCCATTCATTGAATTTAATATCTTTCAAAGCGTTTCACAAATGTAAAAAGACTTTGTACCTTTCAGCAAAAAAAATTTGTTTATTTCACAGTTTTATGAGATAAAACTTTGCCAAAAATTTTACAGGAGCATTTTTAAACACAGAAAAATATATTTCAGGTTCAATTGTCCATTCATTGAATTTAATATCTTTCAAAGCGTTTCACAAATGTACAAAGACTTTGTACCTTTCAGCAAAAAAAATTCGTTTATTTCACAGTTTTATGAGATAAAACTTTGCCAAAAATTGACAGGAGCATTTTTAAACACAGAAAAATATATTTCAGGTTCAATTGTCCATTCATTGAATCTAATATCTTTCAAAGCGTTTCACAAATGTAAAAAGACTTTGTACCTTTCAGCAAAAAAAATTTGTTTATTTCACAGTTTTATGAGATAAAACTTTGCCAAAAATTTTACAGGAGCATCTTTATACACAGAAAAATAAATTTCAGGTTCAATTGTCCATTCATTGAATTTAATATCTTTCAAAGCGTTTCACAAATGTAAAAAGACTTTGTACCCTTCAGCAAAAAAAAATTTGTTTATTTCACAGTTTTATGAGATAAAACTTTGCCAAAAATTGACAGGAGCATTTTTAAACACAGAAAATTATATTTCAGGTTCAATTGTCCATTCATGGAATTTAATATCTTTCAGAGCGTTTCACAAATGTAAAAAGACTTTGTACTTTCAGCAAAAAAAATTTGTTTTTTTCACAGTTTTATGAGATAAAACTTTGCCAAAAATTGACAGGAGCATTTTTAAACACAGAAAAATATATTTCAGGTTCAATTGTCCACTCATTGAATTTAATATCTTTCAAAGCGTTTCACAAATGTAAAAAGACTTTGTACCTTTCAGCAAAAAAAATTTGTTTATTTCACAGTTTTATGAGATAAAACTTTGCCAAAAATTGACAGGAGCATTTTTAAACACAGAAAATTATATTTCAGGTTCAATTGTCCATTTATTGAATTTAATATCTTTCAAAGCGTTTCACAAATGTAAAAAGACTTTGTACCTTTCAGCAAAAAAAACTTGTTTATTTCACAGTTTTATGAGATAAAACTTTGCCAAAAATTGACAGGAGCAGTTTTAAACACAGAAAAATATATTTCAGGATTAATTGTCCATTCATTGAATTTAATATCTTTCAAAGCGTTTCACAAATGTAAAAAGACTTTGTACCTTTCAGCAAAAAAAACTTGTTTATTTCACAGTTTTATGTGATAAAACTTTGCCAAAAATTGACAGGAGCATTTTTAAACACAGAAAAATATATTTCAGGATTAATTGTCCATTCATTGAATTTAATATCTTTCAAAGCGTTTCACAAATGTAAAAAGACTTTGTACCTTTCAGCAAAAAAAATTTGTTTATTTCACAGTTTTATGAGATAAAACTTTGCCAAAAATTGACAGGAGTATTTTTACACACATAAAAATATATTTCAGGTTCAATTGTCCATTTATTGAATTTAATATCTTTCAAAGCGTTTCACAAATGTAAAAAGACTTTGTACCTTTCAGCAAAAAAAATTTGTTTATTTCACAGTTTTATGAGATAAAACTTTGCCAAAAATTGACAGGAGTATTTTTAAACACATAAAAATATATTTCAGGTTCAATTGTCCATTTATTGAATTTAATATCTTTCAAAGCGTTTCACAAATGTAAAAAGACTTTGTACCTTTCAGCAAAAAAAACTTGTTTATTTAACAGTTTTATGAGATAAAACTTTGCCAAATATTGACAGGAGCATTTTTAAACACAGAAAAATATATTTCAGGATTAATTGTCCATTCATTGAATTTAATATCTTTGAAAGCGTTTCACAAATGTAAAAAGACTTTGTACCTTTCAGCAAAAAAAATTTGTTTATTTCACAGTTTTATGAGATAAAACTTTGCCAAAAATTGACAGGAGCATTTTTAAACACAGAAAAATATATTTCAGGTTCAATTGTTCATTCATTGAATTTAATATCTTTCAAAGCGTTTCACAAATGTAAAAAGACTTTGTACCTTTCAGCAAAAAAAATTTGTTTATTTCACAGTTTTATGAGATAAAACTTTGCCAAAAATTGACAGAAGCATTTTTAAACACAGAAAAATATATTTCAGGTTCAACTGTCCATGTATTGAATTTAATATCTTTTAAAGCGTTTCACAAATGTAAAAAGACTTTGTACCTTTCAGCAAAAAAAAATTTGTTTATTTCACAGTTTTATGAGATAAAACTTTGCCAAAAATCGACAGGAGCATTTTTAAACACAGAAAAATATATTTCAGGATTAATTGTCCATTCATTGAATTTAATATCTTTCAAAGCGTTTCACAAATGTAAAAAGACTTTATACCTTTCAGCAAAAAAAATTTGTTTATTTCAAAGTTAAAGTTTTATGAGATAAAACTTTGCCAAAAATTGACAGGAGTCCATTCATTGAATTTAATATCTTTCAAAGCGTTTCACAAATGTAAAAAGACTTTGTACCTTTCAGCAAAAAAAAATTTGTTTATTTCACAGTTTTATGAGATAAAACTTTGCCAAAAATTGACAGGAGCATTTTTAACACAGAAAAATATATTTCAGGATTAATTGTCCATTCATTGAATTTAATATCTTTCAAAGCGTTTCACAAATGTAAAAAGACTTTATACCTTTCAGCAAAAAAAATTTGTTTATTTCAAAGTTTTATGAGATAAAACTTTGCCAAAAATTGACAGGAGCATTTTTAAACACGGAAAAATATATTTCAGGTTCAATTGTCCATTTATTGAATTTAATATCTTTCAAAGCGTGTCACAAATGTAAAAAGACTTTGTACCTTTCAGCAAAAAAAATTTGTTTATTTCACAGTTTTATGAGATAGAACTTTGCCAAAAATTGACAGGAGCATTTTTAACACAGAAAAATATATTTCAGGATTAATTGTCCATTCATTGAATTTAATATCTTTCAAAGCGTTTCACAAATGTAAAAAGACTTTGTACCTTTCAGCAAAAAAAATTTGTTTATTTCACAGTTTTATGAGATAAAACTTTGCCAAAAATTGACAGAATATTTTTAAACACAGAAAAATATATTTCAGGATTAATTGTCCATTCATTGAATTTAATATCTTTCAAAGCGTTTCACAAATGTAAAAAGACTTTGTACCTTTCAGCAAAAAAAATTTGTTTATTTCACAGTTTTATGAGATAAAACTTTGCCAAAAATTGACAGGAGCATTTTTAACACAGAAAAATATATTTCAGGATTAATTGTCCATTCATTGAATTTAATATCTTTCAAAGCGTTTCACAAATGTAAAAAGACTTTGTACCTTTCAGCAAAAAAAATTTGAATATTTCACAGTTTTATGAGATAAAACTTTGCCAAAAATTGACAGGAGCATTTTTAACACAGAAAAACATATTTCAGGATTTATTGTCCATTCATTGAATTTAATATCTTTCAAAGCGTTTCACAAATGTAAAAAGACTTTGTACCTTTCAGCAAAAAAAATTTGTTTATTTCACAGTTTTATGAGATAAAACTTTGCCAAAAATTGACAGGAGCATTTTTAAACACGGAAAAATATATTTCAGGTTCAATTGTCCATTTTTTGAATTTAATATCTTTCAAAGCGTGTCACAAATGTAAAAAGACTTTGTACCTTTCAGCAAAAAAAAATTTGTTTATTTCACAGTTTTATGAGATAAAACTTTGCCAAAAATTGACAGGAGCATTTTTAAACACAGAAAAATATATTTCAGGTTCAATTGTTCATTCATTGAATTTAATATCTTTCAAAGCGTTTCACAAATGTAAAAAGACTTTGTACCTTTCAGCAAAAAAAATTTGTTTATTTCACAGTTTTATGAGATAAAACTTTGCCAAAAATTGACAGGAGCATTTTTAACACAGAAAAATATATTTCAGGATTTATTGTCCATTCATTGAATTTAATATCTTTCAAAGCGTTTCACAAATGTAAAAAGACTTTGTACCTTTCAGCAAAAAAAATTTGTTTATTTCACAGTTTTATGAGATAAAACTTTGCCAAAAACTGACAGGAGCATTTTTAACACAGAAAAATATATTTCAGGATGAATTGTCCATTCATTGAATTTAATATCTTTCAAAGCGTTTCACAAATGTAAAAAGACTTTGTACCTTTCAGCAAAAAAAATTTGTTTATTTCACAGTTTTATGAGATAAAACTTTGCCAAAAATTGACAGGAGCATTTTTAATACAGAAAAATATATTTCAGGATTAATTGTCCATTCATTGAATTTAATATCTTTCAAAGCGTTTCACAAATGTAAAAAGACTTTGTACCTTTCAGCAAAAAAAATTTGTTTATTTCACAGTTTTATGAGATAAAACTTTGCCAAAAATTGACAGGAGCATTTTTAACACAGAAAAATATATTTCAGGATTAATTGTCCATTCATTGAATTTAATATCTTTCAAAGCGTTTCACAAATGTAAAAAGACTTTATACCTTTCAGCAAAAAAAATTTGTTTATTTCAAAGTTTTATGAGATAAAACTTTGCCAAAAATTGACAGGAGCATTTTTAAACACGGAAAAATATATTTCAGGTTCAATTGTCCATTTATTGAATTTAATATCTTTCAAAGCGTGTCACAAATGTAAAAAGACTTTGTACCTTTCAGCAAAAAAAATTTGTTTATTTCACAGTTTTATGAGATAAAACTTTGCCAAAAATTGACAGGAGCATTTTTAATACAGAAAAATATATTTCAGGATTAATTGTCCATTCATTGAATTTAATATCTTTCAAAGCGTTTCACAAATGTAAAAAGACTTTGTACCTTTCAGCAAAAAAAATTTGTTTATTTCACAGTTTTATGAGATAAAACTTTGCCAAAAATTGACAGGAGCATTTTTAACACAGAAAAATATATTTCAGGATTAATTGTCCATTCATTGAATTTAATATCTTTCAAAGCGTTTCACAAATGTAAAAAGACTTTGTACCTTTCAGCAAAAAAAATTTGTTTATTTCACAGTTTTATGAGATAAAACTTTGCCAAAAATTGACAGGAGCATTTTTAACACAGAAAAATATATTTCAGGATTAATTGTCCATTCATTGAATTTAATATCTTTCAAAGCGTTTCACAAATGTAAAAAGACTTTGTACCTTTCAGCAAAAAAAATTTGTTTATTTCACAGTTTTATGAGATAAAACTTTGCCAAAAATTGACAGGAGCATTTTTAACACAGAAAAATATATTTCAGGATTAATTGTCCATTCATTGAATTTAATATCTTTCAAAGCGTTTCACAAATGTAAAAAGACTTTGTACCTTTCAGCAAAAAAAATTTGTTTATTTCACAGTTTTATGAGATAAAACTTTGCCAAAAATTGACAGGAGCATTTTTAATACAGAAAAATATATTTCAGGATTAATTGTCCATTCACTGAATTTAATATCTTTCAAAGCGTTTCACAAATGTAAAAAGACTTTGTACCTTTCAGCAAAAAAAATTTGTTTATTTCACAGTTTTATGAGATAAAACTTTGCCAAAAATTGACAGGAGCATTTTTAACACAGAAAAATATATTTCAGGATTAATTGTCCATTCATTGAATTTAATATCTTTCAAAGCGTTTCACAAATGTAAAAAGACTTTGTACCTTTCAGCAAAAAAAATTTGTTTATTTCACAGTTTTATGAGATAAAACTTTGCCAAAAATTGACAGGAGCATTTTTAACACAGAAAAATATATTTCAGGATTAATTGTCCATTCATTGAATTTAATATCTTTCAAAGCGTTTCACAAATGTAAAAAGACTTTGTACCTTTCAGCAAAAAAAATTTGTTTATTTCACAGTTTTATGAGATAAAACTTTGCCAAAAATTGACAGGAGCATTTTTAACACAGAAAAATATATTTCAGGATTAATTGTCCATTCATTGAATTTAATATCTTTCAAAGCGTTTCACAAATGTAAAAAGACTTTGTACCTTTCAGCAAAAAAAATTTGTTTATTTCACAGTTTTATGAGATAAAACTTTGCCAAAAATTGACAGGAGCATTTTTAACACAGAAAAATATATTTCAGGATTAATTGTCCATTCATTGAATTTAATATCTTTCAAAGCGTTTCACAAATGTAAAAAGACTTTGTACCTTTCAGCAAAAAAAATTTGTTTATTTCACAGTTTTATGAGATAAAACTTTGCCAAAAATTGACAGAAGCATTTTTAACACAGAAAAATATATTTCAGGATTAATTGTCCATTCATTGAATTTAATATCTTTCAAAGCGTTTCACAAATGTAAAAAGACTTTGTACCTTTCAGCAAAAAAAATTTGTTTATTTCACAGTTTTATGAGATAAAACTTTGCCAAAAATTGACAGGAGCATTTTTAACACAGAAAAATATATTTCAGGATTAATTGTCCATTCATTGAATTTAATATCTTTCAAAGCGTTTCACAAATGTAAAAAGACTTTATACCTTTCAGCAAAAAAAATTTGTTTATTTCAAAGTTTTATGAGATAAAACTTTGCCAAAAATTGACAGGAGCATTTTTAACACAGAAAAAAATATTTCAGGATTAATTGTCCATTCATTGAATTTAATATCTTTCAAAGCGTTTCACAAATGTAAAAAGACTTTGTACCTTTCAGCAAAAAAAATTTGTTTATTTCACAGTTTTATGAGATAAAACTTTGCCAAAAATTGACAGGAGCATTTTTAACACAGAAAAATATATTTCAGGATTAATTGTCCATTCATTGAATTTAATATCTTTCAAAGCGTTTCACAAATGTAAAAAGACTTTGTACCTTTCAGCAAAAAAAATTTGTTTATTTCACAGTTTTATGAGATAAAACTTTGCCAAAAATTGACAGAAGCATTTTTAACACAGAAAAATATATTTCAGGATTAATTGTCCATTCATTGAATTTAATATCTTTCAAAGCGTTTCACAAATGTAAAAAGACTTTGTACCTTTCAGCAAAAAAAATTTGTTTATTTCACAGTTTTATGAGATAAAACTTTGCCAAAAATTGACAGGAGCATTTTTAACACAGAAAAATATATTTCAGGATTAATTGTCCATTCATTGAATTTAATATCTTTCAAAGCGTTTCACAAATGTAAAAAGACTTTATACCTTTCAGCAAAAAAAATTTGTTTATTTCAAAGTTTTATGAGATAAAACTTTGCCAAAAATTGACAGGAGCATTTTTAAACACGGAAAAATATATTTCAGGTTCAATTGTCCATTTATTGAATTTAATATCTTTCAAAGCGTTTCACAAATGTAAAAAGACTTTGTACCTTTCAGCAAAAAAAATTTGTTTATTTCACTGTTTTATGAGATAAAACTTTGCCAAAAATTGACAGGAGTATTTTTAAACACAGAAAAATATATTTCAGGATTAATTGTCCATTCATTGAATTTAATATCTTTCAAAGCGTTTCACAAATGTAAAAAGACTTTATACCTTTCAGCAAAAAAAATTTGTTTATTTCAAAGTTTTATGAGATAAAACTTTGCCAAAAATTGACAGGAGCATTTTTAAACACGGAAAAATATATTTCAGGTTCAATTGTCCATTTATTGAATTTAATATCTTTCAAAGCGTGTCACAAATGTAAAAAGACTTTGTACCTTTCAGCAAAAAAAATTTGTTTTTTTCACTGTTTTATGAGATAAAACTTTGCCAAAAATTGACAGGAGCATTTTTAAACACAGAAAAATATATTTCAGGTTCAATTGTCCATTTATTGAATTTAATATCTTTCAAAGCGTGTCACAAATGTAAAAAGACTTTGTACCTTTCAGCAAAAAAAATTTGTTTATTTCACTGTTTTATGAGATAAAACTTTGCCAAAAATTGACAGGAGTATTTTTAAACACAGAAAAATATATTTCAGGATTAATTGTCCATTCATTGAATTTAATATCTTTCAAAGCGTTTCACAAATGTAAAAAGACTTTGTACCTTTCAGCAAAAAAAATTTGTTTATTTCACAGTTTTTTGAGATAAAACTTTGCCAAAAATTGACAGGAGTATTTTTAAACACAGAAAAATATATTTCAGGATTAATTGTCCATTCATTGAATTTAATATCTTTCAAAGCGTTTCACAAATGTAAAAAGACTTTATACCTTTCAGCAAAAAAAATTTGTTTATTTCACAGTTTTATGAGATAAAACTTTGCCAAAAATTGACAGGAGCATTTTTAAACACAGAAAAATATATTTCAGGTTCAATTGTCCATTCATTGAATTTAATATCTTTCAAAGCGTTTCACAAATGTAAAAAGACTTTGTACCTTTCAGCAAAAAAAATTTGTTTATTTCACAGTTTTATGAGATAAAACTTTGCCAAAAATTGACAGGAGCATTTTTAAACACAGAAAAATATATTTCAGGTTCAATTGTCCATTCATTGAATTTAATATCTTTCAAAGCGTTTCACAAATGTAAAAAGACTTTATACCTTTCAGCAAAAAAAATTTGTTTATTTCAAAGTTTTATGAGATAAAACTTTGCCAAAAATTGACAGGAGCATTTTTAAACACGGAAAAATATATTTCAGGTTCAATTGTCCATTTATTGAATTTAATATCTTTCAAAGCGTGTCACAAATGTAAAAAGACTTTGTACCTTTCAGCAAAAAAAATTTGTTTATTTCACAGTTTTATGAGATAAAACTTTGCCAAAAATTGACAGGAGCATTTTTAATACAGAAAAATATATTTCAGGATTAATTGTCCATTCATTGAATTTAATATCTTTCAAAGCGTTTCACAAATGTAAAAAGACTTTGTACCTTTCAGCAAAAAAAATTTGTTTATTTCACAGTTTTATGAGATAAAACTTTGCCAAAAATTGACAGGAGCATTTTTAACACAGAAAAATATATTTCAGGATTAATTGTCCATTCATTGAATTTAATATCTTTCAAAGCGTTTCACAAATGTAAAAAGACTTTGTACCTTTCAGCAAAAAAAATTTGTTTATTTCACAGTTTTATGAGATAAAACTTTGCCAAAAATTGACAGGAGCATTTTTAACACAGAAAAATATATTTCAGGATTAATTGTCCATTCATTGAATTTAATATCTTTCAAAGCGTTTCACAAATGTAAAAAGACTTTGTACCTTTCAGCAAAAAAAATTTGTTTATTTCACAGTTTTATGAGATAAAACTTTGCCAAAAATTGACAGGAGCATTTTTAACACAGAAAAATATATTTCAGGATTAATTGTCCATTCATTGAATTTAATATCTTTCAAAGCGTTTCACAAATGTAAAAAGACTTTGTACCTTTCAGCAAAAAAAATTTGTTTATTTCACAGTTTTATGAGATAAAACTTTGCCAAAAATTGACAGGAGCATTTTTAATACAGAAAAATATATTTCAGGATTAATTGTCCATTCACTGAATTTAATATCTTTCAAAGCGTTTCACAAATGTAAAAAGACTTTGTACCTTTCAGCAAAAAAAATTTGTTTATTTCACAGTTTTATGAGATAAAACTTTGCCAAAAATTGACAGGAGCATTTTTAACACAGAAAAATATATTTCAGGATTAATTGTCCATTCATTGAATTTAATATCTTTCAAAGCGTTTCACAAATGTAAAAAGACTTTGTACCTTTCAGCAAAAAAAATTTGTTTATTTCACAGTTTTATGAGATAAAACTTTGCCAAAAATTGACAGGAGCATTTTTAACACAGAAAAATATATTTCAGGATTAATTGTCCATTCATTGAATTTAATATCTTTCAAAGCGTTTCACAAATGTAAAAAGACTTTGTACCTTTCAGCAAAAAAAATTTGTTTATTTCACAGTTTTATGAGATAAAACTTTGCCAAAAATTGACAGGAGCATTTTTAACACAGAAAAATATATTTCAGGATTAATTGTCCATTCATTGAATTTAATATCTTTCAAAGCGTTTCACAAATGTAAAAAGACTTTGTACCTTTCAGCAAAAAAAATTTGTTTATTTCACAGTTTTATGAGATAAAACTTTGCCAAAAATTGACAGGAGCATTTTTAACACAGAAAAATATATTTCAGGATTAATTGTCCATTCATTGAATTTAATATCTTTCAAAGCGTTTCACAAATGTAAAAAGACTTTGTACCTTTCAGCAAAAAAAATTTGTTTATTTCACAGTTTTATGAGATAAAACTTTGCCAAAAATTGACAGAAGCATTTTTAACACAGAAAAATATATTTCAGGATTAATTGTCCATTCATTGAATTTAATATCTTTCAAAGCGTTTCACAAATGTAAAAAGACTTTGTACCTTTCAGCAAAAAAAATTTGTTTATTTCACAGTTTTATGAGATAAAACTTTGCCAAAAATTGACAGGAGCATTTTTAACACAGAAAAATATATTTCAGGATTAATTGTCCATTCATTGAATTTAATATCTTTCAAAGCGTTTCACAAATGTAAAAAGACTTTATACCTTTCAGCAAAAAAAATTTGTTTATTTCAAAGTTTTATGAGATAAAACTTTGCCAAAAATTGACAGGAGCATTTTTAACACAGAAAAAAATATTTCAGGATTAATTGTCCATTCATTGAATTTAATATCTTTCAAAGCGTTTCACAAATGTAAAAAGACTTTGTACCTTTCAGCAAAAAAAATTTGTTTATTTCACAGTTTTATGAGATAAAACTTTGCCAAAAATTGACAGGAGCATTTTTAACACAGAAAAATATATTTCAGGATTAATTGTCCATTCATTGAATTTAATATCTTTCAAAGCGTTTCACAAATGTAAAAAGACTTTGTACCTTTCAGCAAAAAAAATTTGTTTATTTCACAGTTTTATGAGATAAAACTTTGCCAAAAATTGACAGAAGCATTTTTAACACAGAAAAATATATTTCAGGATTAATTGTCCATTCATTGAATTTAATATCTTTCAAAGCGTTTCACAAATGTAAAAAGACTTTGTACCTTTCAGCAAAAAAAATTTGTTTATTTCACAGTTTTATGAGATAAAACTTTGCCAAAAATTGACAGGAGCATTTTTAACACAGAAAAATATATTTCAGGATTAATTGTCCATTCATTGAATTTAATATCTTTCAAAGCGTTTCACAAATGTAAAAAGACTTTATACCTTTCAGCAAAAAAAATTTGTTTATTTCAAAGTTTTATGAGATAAAACTTTGCCAAAAATTGACAGGAGCATTTTTAAACACGGAAAAATATATTTCAGGTTCAATTGTCCATTTATTGAATTTAATATCTTTCAAAGCGTTTCACAAATGTAAAAAGACTTTGTACCTTTCAGCAAAAAAAATTTGTTTATTTCACTGTTTTATGAGATAAAACTTTGCCAAAAATTGACAGGAGTATTTTTAAACACAGAAAAATATATTTCAGGATTAATTGTCCATTCATTGAATTTAATATCTTTCAAAGCGTTTCACAAATGTAAAAAGACTTTATACCTTTCAGCAAAAAAAATTTGTTTATTTCAAAGTTTTATGAGATAAAACTTTGCCAAAAATTGACAGGAGCATTTTTAAACACGGAAAAATATATTTCAGGTTCAATTGTCCATTTATTGAATTTAATATCTTTCAAAGCGTGTCACAAATGTAAAAAGACTTTGTACCTTTCAGCAAAAAAAATTTGTTTTTTTCACTGTTTTATGAGATAAAACTTTGCCAAAAATTGACAGGAGCATTTTTAAACACAGAAAAATATATTTCAGGTTCAATTGTCCATTTATTGAATTTAATATCTTTCAAAGCGTGTCACAAATGTAAAAAGACTTTGTACCTTTCAGCAAAAAAAATTTGTTTATTTCACTGTTTTATGAGATAAAACTTTGCCAAAAATTGACAGGAGTATTTTTAAACACAGAAAAATATATTTCAGGATTAATTGTCCATTCATTGAATTTAATATCTTTCAAAGCGTTTCACAAATGTAAAAAGACTTTGTACCTTTCAGCAAAAAAAATTTGTTTATTTCACAGTTTTTTGAGATAAAACTTTGCCAAAAATTGACAGGAGTATTTTTAAACACAGAAAAATATATTTCAGGATTAATTGTCCATTCATTGAATTTAATATCTTTCAAAGCGTTTCACAAATGTAAAAAGACTTTATACCTTTCAGCAAAAAAAATTTGTTTATTTCACAGTTTTATGAGATAAAACTTTGCCAAAAATTGACAGGAGCATTTTTAAACACAGAAAAATATATTTCAGGTTCAATTGTCCATTCATTGAATTTAATATCTTTCAAAGCGTTTCACAAATGTAAAAAGACTTTGTACCTTTCAGCAAAAAAAATTTGTTTATTTCACAGTTTTATGAGATAAAACTTTGCCAAAAATTGACAGGAGCATTTTTAAACACAGAAAAATATATTTCAGGTTCAATTGTCCATTCATTGAATTTAATATCTTTCAAAGCGTTTCACAAATGTAAAAAGACTTTGCACCTTTCAGCAAAAAAAATTTGTTTATTTCACAGTTTTATGAGATAAAACTTTGCCAAAAATTGACAGGAGTATTTTTAAACACAGAAAAATATATTTCAGGTTCATCTGTCCATTTATTGAATTTAATATCTTTCAAAGCGTGTCACAAATGTAAAAAGACTTTGTACCTTTCAGCAAAAAAAATTTGTTTATTTCACTGTTTTATGAGATAAAACTTTGCCAAAAATTGACAGGAGTATTTTTAAACACAGAAAAATATATTTCAGGATTAATTGTCCATTCATTGAATTTAATATCTTTCAAAGCGTTTCACAAATGTAAAAAGACTTTATACCTTTCAGCAAAAAAAATTTGTTTATTTCAAAGTTTTATGAGATAAAACTTTGCCAAAAATTGACAGGAGCATTTTTAAACACGGAAAAATATATTTCAGGTTCAATTGTCCATTTATTGAATTTAATATCTTTCAAAGCGTGTCACAAATGTAAAAAGACTTTGTACCTTTCAGCAAAAAAAATTTGTTTATTTCACAGTTTTATGAGATAGAACTTTGCCAAAAATTGACAGGAGCATTTTTAACACAGAAAAATATATTTCAGGATTAATTGTCCATTCATTGAATTTAATATCTTTCAAAGCGTTTCACAAATGTAAAAAGACTTTGTACCTTTCAGCAAAAAAAATTTGTTTATTTCACAGTTTTATGAGATAAAACTTTGCCAAAAATTGACAGAATATTTTTAAACACAGAAAAATATATTTCAGGATTAATTGTCCATTCATTGAATTTAATATCTTTCAAAGCGTTTCACAAATGTAAAAAGACTTTGTACCTTTCAGCAAAAAAAATTTGTTTATTTCACAGTTTTATGAGATAAAACTTTGCCAAAAATTGACAGGAGCATTTTTAACACAGAAAAATATATTTCAGGATTAATTGTCCATTCATTGAATTTAATATCTTTCAAAGCGTTTCACAAATGTAAAAAGACTTTGTACCTTTCAGCAAAAAAAATTTGTTTATTTCACAGTTTTATGAGATAAAACTTTGCCAAAAATTGACAGGAGTATTTTTAAACACAGAAAAATATATTTCAGGTTCAATTGTCCATTTATTGAATTTAATATCTTTCAAAGCGTGTCACAAATGTAAAAAGACTTTGTACCTTTCAGCAAAAAAAATTTGTTTATTTCACTGTTTTATGAGATAAAACTTTGCCAAAAATTGACAGGAGTATTTTTAAACACAGAAAAATATATTTCAGGATTAATTGTCCATTCATTGAATTTAATATCTTTCAAAGCGTTTCACAAATGTAAAAAGACTTTGTACCTTTCAGCAAAAAAAATTTGTTTAATTCACAGTTTTTTGAGATAAAACTTTGCCAAAAATTGACAGGAGTATTTTTAAACACAGAAAAATATATTTCAGGATTAATTGTCCATTCATTGAATTTAATATCTTTCAAAGCGTTTCACAAATGTAAAAAGACTTTATACCTTTCAGCAAAAAAAATTTGTTTATTTCACAGTTTTATGAGATAAAACTTTGCCAAAAATTGACAGGAGCATTTTTAAACACAGAAAAATATATTTCAGGTTCAATTGTCCATTCATTGAATTTAATATCTTTCAAAGCGTTTCACAAATGTAAAAAGACTTTGTACCTTTCAGCAAAAAAAATTTGTTTATTTCACAGTTTTATGAGATAAAATTTTGCCAAAAATTGACAGGAGTATTTTTAAACACAGAAAAATATATTTCAGGTTCAATTGTCCATTCATTGAATTTAATATCTTTCAAAGCGTTTCACAAATGTAAAAAGACTTTGTACCTTTCAGCAAAAAAAATTTGATTATTTCACAGTTTTATGAGATAAAACTTTGCCAAAAACTGACAGGAGCATTTTTAACACAGAAAAATATATTTCAGGATTAATTGTCCATTCATTGAATTTAATATCTTTCAAAGCGTTTCACAAATGTAAAAAGACTTTGTACCTTTCAGCAAAAAGAATTCGTTTATTTCACAGTTTTATGAGATAAAACTTTGCCAAAAATTGACAGGAGCATTTTTAAACACAGAAAAATATATTTCAGGTTCAATTGTCCATTCATTGAATTTAATATCTTTCAAAGCGTTTCACAAATGTAAAAAGACTTTGTACCTTTCAGCAAAAAAAATTTGTTTATTTCACAGTTTTATGAGATAAAACTTTGCCAAAAATTGACAGGAGCATTTTTAAACACAGAAAAATATATTTCAGGTTCAATTGTCCATTCATTGAATTTAATATCTTTCAAAGCGTTTCACAAATGTAAAAAGACTTTGCACCTTTCAGCAAAAAAAATTTGTTTATTTCACAGTTTTATGAGATAAAACTTTGCCAAAAATTGACAGGAGCATTTTTAACACAGAAAAATATATTTCAGGATTAATTGTCCATTCATTGAATTTAATATCTTTCAAAGCGTTTCACAAATGTAAAAAGACTTTGTACCTTTTAGCAAAAAGAATTCGTTTATTTCACAGTTTTATGAGATAAAACTTTACCAAAAATTGATAGGAGCATTTTTAAACACAGAAAAATATATTTCAGGATTAATTGTCCATTCATTGAATTTAATATCTTTCAAAGCGTTTCACAAATGTAAAAAGACTTTGTACCTTTCAGCAAAAAAAATTTGTTTATTTCACAGTTTTATGAGATAAAACTTTGCCAAAAATTGACAGGAGTATTTTTAAACACAGAAAAATATATTTCAGGTTCAATTGTCCATTTATTGAATTTAATATCTTTCAAAGCGTGTCACAAATGTAAAAAGACTTTGTACCTTTCAGCAAAAAAAATTTGTTTATTTCACAGTTTTATGAGATAAAATTTTGCCAAAAATTGACAGGAGTATTTTTAAACACAGAAAAATATATTTCAGGTTCAATTGTCCATTTATTGAATTTAATATCTTTCAAAGCGTGTCACAAATGTAAAAAGACTTTGTACCTTTCAGCAAAAAAAATTTGTTTATTTCACAGTTTTATGAGATAAAACTTTGCCAAAAATTGACAGGAGCATTTTTAACACAGAAAAATATATTTCAGGATTAATTGTCCATTCATTGAATTTAATATCTTTCAAAGCGTTTCACAAATGTAAAAAGACTTTGTACCTTTCAGCAAAAAAAATTTGTTTATTTCACAGTTTTATGAGATAAAACTTTGCCAAAAATTGACAGGAGCATTTTTAACACAGAAAAATATATTTCAGGATTTATTGTCCATTCATTGAATTTAATATCTTTCAAAGCGTTTCACAAATGTAAAAAGACTTTGTACCTTTCAGCAAAAAAAATTTGTTTATTTCACAGTTTTATGAGATAAAACTTTGCCAAAAACTGACAGGAGCATTTTTAACACAGAAAAATATATTTCAGGATTAATTGTCCATTCATTGAATTTAATATCTTTCAAAGCGTTTCACAAATGTAAAAAGACTTTGTACCTTTCAGCAAAAAAAATTTGTTTATTTCACAGTTTTATGAGATAAAACTTTGCCAAAAATTGACAGGAGCATTTTTAACACAGAAAAATATATTTCAGGATTAATTGTCCATTCATTGAATTTAATATCTTTCAAAGCGTTTCACAAATGTAAAAAGACTTTGTACCTTTCAGCAAAAAAAATTTGTTTATTTCACAGTTTTATGAGATAAAACTTTGCCAAAAATTGACAGGAGCATTTTTAAACACGGAAAAATATATTTCAGGTTCAATTGTCCATTTTTTGAATTTAATATCTTTCAAAGCGTGTCACAAATGTAAAAAGACTTTGTACCTTTCAGCAAAAAAAAATTTGTTTATTTCACAGTTTTATGAGATAAAACTTTGCCAAAAATTGACAGGAGCATTTTTAAACACAGAAAAATATATTTCAGGTTCAATTGTTCATTCATTGAATTTAATATCTTTCAAAGCGTTTCACAAATGTAAAAAGACTTTGTACCTTTCAGCAAAAAAAATTTGTTTATTTCACAGTTTTATGAGATAAAACTTTGCCAAAAATTGACAGGAGCATTTTTAACACAGAAAAATATATTTCAGGATTAATTGTCCATTCATTGAATTTAATATCTTTCAAAGCGTTTCACAAATGTAAAAAGACTTTGCACCTTTCAGCAAAAAAAATTTGTTTATTTCACAGTTTTATGAGATAAAACTTTGCCAAAAATTGACAGGAGCATTTTTAACACAGAAAAATATATTTCAGGATTAATTGTCCATTCATTGAATTTAATATCTTTCAAAGCGTTTCACAAATGTAAAAAGACTTTGTACCTTTTAGCAAAAAGAATTCGTTTATTTCACAGTTTTATGAGATAAAACTTTGCCAAAAATTGACAGGAGCATTTTTAACACAGAAAAATATATTTCAGGATTAATTGTCCATTCATTGAATTTAATATCTTTCAAAGCGTTTCACAAATGTAAAAAGACTTTGCACCTTTCAGCAAAAAAAATTTGTTTATTTCACAGTTTTATGAGATAAAACTTTGCCAAAAATTGACAGGAGCATTTTTAACACAGAAAAATATATTTCAGGATTAATTGTCCATTCATTGAATTTAATATCTTTCAAAGCGTTTCACAAATGTAAAAAGACTTTGTACCTTTTAGCAAAAAGAATTCGTTTATTTCACAGTTTTATGAGATAAAACTTTGCCAAAAATTGACAGGAGCATTTTTAAACACAGAAAAATATATTTCAGGTTCAATTGTTCATTCATTGAATTTAATATCTTTCAAAGCGTTTCACAAATGTAAAAAGACTTTGTACCTTTCAGCAAAAAAAATTTGTTTATTTCACAGTTTTATGAGATAAAACTTTGCCAAAAATTGACAGGAGCATTTTTAACACAGAAAAATATATTTCAGGATTAATTGTCCATTCATTGAATTTAATATCTTTCAAAGCGTTTCACAAATGTAAAAAGACTTTGTACCTTTCAGCAAAAAAAATTTGTTTATTTCACAGTTTTATGAGATAAAACTTTGCCAAAAATTGACAGGAGCATTTTTAAACACAGAAAAATATATTTCAGGTTCAATTGTTCATTCATTGAATTTAATATCTTTCAAAGCGTTTCACAAATGTAAAAAGACTTTGTACCTTTCAGCAAAAAAAATTTGTTTATTTCACAGTTTTATGAGATAAAACTTTGCCAAAAATTGACAGGAGCATTTTTAACACAGAAAAATATATTTCAGGATTAATTGTCCATTCATTGAATTTAATATCTTTCAAAGCGTTTCACAAATGTAAAAAGACTTTGTACCTTTCAGCAAAAAAAATTTGTTTATTTCACAGTTTTATGAGATAAAACTTTGCCAAAAATTGACAGGAGCATTTTTAAACACAGAAAAATATATTTCAGGTTCAATTGTCCATTCATTGAATTTAATATCTTTCAAAGCGTTTCACAAATGTAAAAAGACTTTGCACCTTTCAGCAAAAAAAATTTGTTTATTTCACAGTTTTATGAGATAAAACTTTGCCAAAAATTGACAGGAGCATTTTTAACACAGAAAAATATATTTCGGGATTAATTGTCCATTCATTGAATTTAATATCTTTCAAAGCGTTTCACAAATGTAAAAAGACTTTGTACCTTTTAGCAAAAAGAATTCGTTTATTTCACAGTTTTATGAGATAAAACTTTGCCAAAAATTGACAGGAGCATTTTTAAACACAGAAAAATATATTTCAGGATTAATTGTCCATTCATTGAATTTAATATCTTTCAAAGCGTTTCACAAATGTAAAAAGACTTTGTACCTTTCAGCAAAAAAAATTTGTTTATTTCACAGTTTTATGAGATAAAACTTTGCCAAAAATTGACAGGAGTATTTTTAAACACAGAAAAATATATTTCAGGTTCAATTGTCCATTTATTGAATTTAATATCTTTCAAAGCGTGTCACAAATGTAAAAAGACTTTGTACCTTTCAGCAAAAAAAATTTGTTTATTTCACAGTTTTATGAGATAAAATTTTGCCAAAAATTGACAGGAGTATTTTTAAACACAGAAAAATATATTTCAGGTTCAATTGTCCATTTATTGAATTTAATATCTTTCAAAGCGTGTCACAAATGTAAAAAGACTTTGTACCTTTCAGCAAAAAAAATTTGTTTATATCACAGTTTTATGAGATAGAACTTTGCCAAAAATTGACAGGAGCATTTTTAACACAGAAAAATATATTTCAGGATTAATTGTCCATTCATTGAATTTAATATCTTTCAAAGCGTTTCACAAATGTAAAAAGACTTTGTACCTTTCAGCAAAAAAAATTTGTTTATTTCACAGTTTTATGAGATAAAACTTTGCCAAAAATTGACAGGAGCATTTTTAACACAGAAAAATATATTTCAGGATTTATTGTCCATTCATTGAATTTAATATCTTTCAAAGCGTTTCACAAATGTAAAAAGACTTTGTACCTTTCAGCAAAAAAAATTTGTTTATTTCACAGTTTTATGAGATAAAACTTTGCCAAAAATTGACAGGAGCATTTTTAAACACAGAAAAATATATTTCAGGATTAATTGTCCATTCATTGAATTTAATATCTTTCAAAGCGTTTCACAAATGTAAAAAGACTTTGTACCTTTCAGCAAAAAAAATTTGTTTATTTCACAGTTTTATGAGATAAAACTTTGCCAAAAATTGACAAGAGCATTTTTAACACAGAAAAATATATTTCAGGTTCAATTGTCCATTTTTTGAATTTAATATCTTTCAAAGCGTGTCACAAATGTAAAAAGACTTTGTACCTTTCAGCAAAAAAAAATTTGTTTATTTCACAGTTTTATTAGATAAAACTTTGCCAAAAATTGACAGGAGCATTTTTAAACACAGAAAAATATATTTCAGGTTCAATTGTTCATTCATTGAATTTAATATCTTTCAAAGCGTTTCACAAATGTAAAAAGACTTTGTACCTTTCAGCAAAAAAAATTTGTTTATTTCACAGTTTTATGAGATAAAACTTTGCCAAAAATTGACAGGAGCATTTTTAACACAGAAAAATATATTTCAGGATTTATTGTCCATTCATTGAATTTAATATCTTTCAAAGCGTTTCACAAATGTAAAAAGACTTTGTACATTTCAGCAAAAAAAATTTGTTTATTTCACAGTTTTATGAGATAAAACTTTGCCAAAAACTGACAGGAGCATTTTTAACACAGAAAAATATATTTCAGGATTAATTGTCCATTCATTGAATTTAATATCTTTCAAAGCGTTTCACAAATGTAAAAAGACTTTGTACCTTTCAGCAAAAAAAATTTGTTTATTTCACAGTTTTATGAGATAAAACTTTGCCAAAAATTGACAGGAGCATTTTTAACACAGAAAAATATATTTCAGGATTAATTGTCCATTCATTGAATTTAATATCTTTCAAAGCGTTTCACAAATGTAAAAAGACTTTGTACCTTTCAGCAAAAAAAATTTGTTTATTTCACAGTTTTATGAGATAAAACTTTGCCAAAAATTGACAGGAGCATTTTTAACACAGAAAAATATATTTCAGGATTAATTGTCCATTCATTGAATTTAATATCTTTCAAAGCGTTTCACAAATGTAAAAAGACTTTATACCTTTCAGCAAAAAAAATTTGTTTATTTCAAAGTTTTATGAGATAAAACTTTGCCAAAAATTGACAGGAGCATTTTTAAACACGGAAAAATATATTTCACGTTCAATTGTCCATTTATTGAATTTAATATCTTTCAAAGCGTGTCACAAATGTAAAAAGACTTTGTACCTTTCAGCAAAAAAAATTTGTTTATTTCACAGTTTTATGAGATAGAACTTTGCCAAAAATTGACAGGAGCATTTTTAACACAGAAAAATATATTTCAGGATTAATTGTCCATTCATTGAATTTAATATCTTTCAAAGCGTTTCACAAATGTAAAAAGACTTTGTACCTTTCAGCAAAAAAAATTTGTTTATTTCACAGTTTTATGAGATAAAACTTTGCCAAAAATTGACAGAATATTTTTAAACACAGAAAAATATATTTCAGGATTAATTGTCCATTCATTGAATTTAATATCTTTCAAAGCGTTTCACAAATGTAAAAAGACTTTGTACCTTTCAGCAAAAAAAATTTGTTTATTCCACAGTTTTATGAGATAAAACTTTGCCAAAAATTGACAGGAGCATTTTTAACACAGAAAAATATATTTCAGGATTAATTGTCCATTCATTGAATTTAATATCTTTCAAAGCGTTTCACAAATGTAAAAAGACTTTGTACCTTTCAGCAAAAAAAATTTGTTTATTTCACAGTTTTATGAGATAAAACTTTGCCAAAAATTGACAGAATATTTTTAAACACAGAAAAATATATTTCAGGATTAATTGTCCATTCATTGAATTTAATATCTTTCAAAGCGTTTCACAAATGTAAAAAGACTTTGTACCTTTCAGCAAAAAAAATTTGTTTATTTCACAGTTTTATGAGATAAAACTTTGCCAAAAATTGACAGGAGCATTTTTAAACACGGAAAAATATATTTCAGGTTCAATTGTCCATTTATTGAATTTAATATCTTTCAAAGCGTGTCACAACTGTAAAAAGACTTTGTACCTTTCAGCAAAAAAAATTTGTTTATTTCACAGTTTTATGAGATAAAACTTTGCCAAAAATTGACAGAATATTTTTAAACACAGAAAAATATATTTCAGGATTAATTGTCCATTCATTGAATTTAATATCTTTCAAAGCGTTTCACATATGTAAAAAGACTTTGTACCTTTCAGCAAAAAAAATTTGTTTATTCCACAGTTTTATGAGATAAAACTTTGCCAAAAATTGACAGGAGCATTTTTAACACAGAAAAATATATTTCAGGATTAATTGTCCATTCATTGAATTTAATATCTTTCAAAGCGTTTCACAAATGTAAAAAGACTTTGTACCTTTCAGCAAAAAAAATTTGTTTATTTCACAGTTTTATGAGATAAAACTTTGCCAAAAATTGACAGAATATTTTTAAACACAGAAAAATATATTTCAGGATTAATTGTCCATTCATTGAATTTAATATCTTTCAAAGCGTTTCACAAATGTAAAAAGACTTTGTACCTTTCAGCAAAAAAAATTTGTTTATTTCACAGTTTTATGAGATAAAACTTTGCCAAAAATTGACAGGAGCATTTTTAAACACGGAAAAATATATTTCAGGTTCAATTGTCCATTTATTGAATTTAATATCTTTCAAAGCGTGTCACAACTGTAAAAAGACTTTGTACCTTTCAGCAAAAAAAATTTGTTTATTTCACTGTTTTATGAGATAAAACTTTGCCAAAAATTGACAGGAGTATTTTTAAACACAGAAAAATATATTTCAGGATTAAATGTCCATTCATTGAATTTAATATCTTTCAAAGCGTTTCACAAATGTAAAAAGACTTTGTACCTTTCAGCAAAAAAAATTTGTTTATTTCACAGTTTTATGAGATAAAACTTTGCCAAAAATTGACAGGAGCATTTTTAACACAGAAAAATATATTTCAGGTTCAACTGTCCATGTATTGAATTTAATATCTTTTAAAGCGTTTCACAAATGTAAAAAGACTTTGTACCTTTCAGCAAAAAAAAATTTGTTTATTTCACAGTTTTATGAGATAAAACTTTGCCAAAAATTGACAGGAGCATTTTTAACACAGAAAAATATATTTCAAGATTAATTGTCCATTCGTTGAATTTAATATCTTTCAAAGCGTTTCACAAATGTAAAAAGACTTTGTACCTTTCAGCAAAAAAAATTTGTTTATTTCACAGTTTTATGAGATAAAACTTTGCCAAAAATTGACAGGAGCATTTTTAACACAGAAAAATATATTTCAGGATTAATTGTCCATTCATTGAATTTAATATCTTTCAAAGCGTTTCACAAATGTAAAAAGACTTTGTACCTTTCAGCAAAAAAAATTTGTTTATTTCACAGTTTTATGAGATAAAACTTTGCCAAAAATTGACAGGAGCATTTTTTAACACGGAAAAATATATTTCAGGTTCAATTGTCCATTTATTGAATTTAATATCTTTCAAAGCGCGTCACAAATGTAAAAAGACTTTGTACCTTTCAGCAAAAAAAATTTGTTTATTTCACTGTTTTATGAGATAAAACTTTGCCAAAAATTGACAGGAGTATTTTTAAACACAGAAAAATATATTTCAGGATTAATTGTCCATTCATTGAATTTAATATCTTTCAAAGCGTTTCACAAATGTAAAAAGACTTTGTACCTTTCAGCAAAAAAAATTTGTTTATTTCACAGTTTTATGAGATAAAACTTTGCCAAAAATTGACAGGAGCATTTTTAACACAGAAAAATATATTTCAGGATTAATTGTCCATTCATTGAATTTAATATCTTTCAAAGCGTTTCACAAATGTAAAAAGACTTTGTACCTTTCAGCAAAAAAAATTTGTTTATTTCACAGTTTTATGAGATAAAACTTTGCGAAAAATTGACAGGAGCATTTTTAACACAGAAAAATATATTTCAGGATTAATTGTCCATTCATTGAATTTAATATCTTTCAAAGCGTTTCACAAATGTAAAAAGACTTTGTACCTTTCAGCAAAAAAAATTTGTTTATTTCACAGTTTTATGAGATAAAACTTTGCCAAAAATTGACAGAAGCATTTTTAACACAGAAAAATATATTTCAGGATTAATTGTCCATTCATTGAATTTAATATCTTTCAAAGCGTTTCACAAATGTAAAAAGACTTTGTACCTTTCAGCAAAAAAAATTTGTTTATTTCACAGTTTTATGAGATAAAACTTTGCCAAAAATTGACAGGAGCATTTTTAACACAGAAAAATATATTTCAGGATTAATTGTCCATTCATTGAATTTAATATCTTTCAAAGCGTTTCACAAATGTAAAAAGACTTTGTACCTTTCAGCAAAAAAAATTTGTTTATTTCACAGTTTTATGAGATAAAACTTTGCCAAAAATTGACAGGAGCATTTTTAACACAGAAAAATATATTTCAGGATTAATTGTCCATTCATTGAATTTAATATCTTTCAAAGCGTTTCACAAATGTAAAAAGACTTTATACCTTTCAGCAAAAAAAATTTGTTTATTTCACAGTTTTATGAGATAAAACTTTGCCAAAAATTGACAGAAGCATTTTTAACACAGAAAAATATATTTCAGGATTAATTGTCCATTCATTGAATTTAATATCTTTCAAAGCGTTTCACAAATGTAAAAAGACTTTGTACCTTTCAGCAAAAAAAATTTGTTTATTTCACAGTTTTATGAGATAAAACTTTGCCAAAAATTGACAGGAGCATTTTTTAACACGGAAAAATATATTTCAGGTTCAATTGTCCATTTATTGAATTTAATATCTTTCAAAGCGCGTCACAAATGTAAAAAGACTTTGTACCTTTCAGCAAAAAAAATTTGTTTATTTCACTGTTTTATGAGATAAAACTTTGCCAAAAATTGACAGGAGTATTTTTAAACACAGAAAAATATATTTCAGGATTAATTGTCCATTCATTGAATTTAATATCTTTCAAAGCGTTTCACAAATGTAAAAAGACTTTGTACCTTTCAGCAAAAAAAATTTGTTTATTTCACAGTTTTATGAGATAAAACTTTGCCAAAAATTGACAGGAGCATTTTTAACACAGAAAAATATATTTCAGGATTAATTGTCCATTCATTGAATTTAATATCTTTCAAAGCGTTTCACAAATGTAAAAAGACTTTGTACCTTTCAGCAAAAAAAATTTGTTTATTTCACAGTATAATGAGATAAAACTTTGCCAAAAATTGACAGGAGCATTTTTAACACAGAAAAATATATTTCAGGATTAATTGTCCATTCATTGAATTTAATATCTTTCAAAGCGTTTCACAAATGTAAAAAGACTTTGTACCTTTCAGCAAAAAAAATTTGTTTATTTCACAGTTTTATGAGATAAAACTTTGCCAAAAATTGACAGGAGCATTTTTAACACAGAAAAATATATTTCAGGTTCAATTGTCCATTTATTGAATTTAATATCTTTCAAAGCGCGTCACAAATGTAAAAAGACTTTGTACCTTTCAGCAAAAAAAATTTGTTTATTTCACTGTTTTATGAGATAAAACTTTGCCAAAAATTGACAGGAGCATTTTTAACACAGAAAAATATATTTCAGGATTAATTGTCCATTCATTGAATTTAATATCTTTCAAAGCGTTTCACAAATGTAAAAAGACTTTGTACCTTTCAGCAAAAAAAATTTGTTTATTTCACAGTTTTATGAGATAAAACTTTGCCAAAAATTGACAGGAGCATTTTTAACACAGAAAAATATATTTCAGGTTCAATTGTCCATTTATTGAATTTAATATCTTTCAAAGCGCGTCACAAATGTAAAAAGACTTTGTACCTTTCAGCAAAAAAAATTTGTTTATTTCACTGTTTTATGAGATAAAACTTTGCCAAAAATTGACAGGAGCATTTTTAACACAGAAAAATATATTTCAGGTTCAATTGTCCATTTATTGAATTTAATATCTTTCAAAGCGCGTCACAAATGTAAAAAGACTTTGTACCTTTCAGCAAAAAAAATTTGTTTATTTCACTGTTTTATGAGATAAAACTTTGCCAAAAATTGACAGGAGCATTTTTAACACAGAAAAATATATTTCAGGATTAATTGTCCATTCATTGAATTTAATATCTTTCAAAGCGTTTCACAAATGTAAAAAGACTTTGTACCTTTCAGCAAAAAAAATTTGTTTATTTCACAGTTTTATGAGATAAAACTTTGCCAAAAATTGACAGGAGCATTTTTTAACACGGAAAAATATATTTCAGGTTCAATTGTCCATTTATTGAATTTAATATCTTTCAAAGCGCGTCACAAATGTAAAAAGACTTTGTACCTTTCAGCAAAAAAAATTTGTTTATTTCACAGTTTTATGAGATAAAACTTTGCCAAAAATTGACAGGAGCATTTTTAACACAGAAAAATATATTTCAGGATTAATTGTCCATTCATTGAATTTAATATCTTTCAAAGCGTTTCACAAATGTAAAAAGACTTTGTACCTTTCAGCAAAAAAAATTTGTTTATTTCACAGTATAATGAGATAAAACTTTGCCAAAAATTGACAGGAGCATTTTTAACACAGAAAAATATATTTCAGGATTAATTGTCCATTCATTGAATTTAATATCTTTCAAAGCGTTTCACAAATGTAAAAAGACTTTGTACCTTTCAGCAAAAAAAATTTGTTTATTTCACAGTTTTATGAGATAAAACTTTGCCAAAAATTGACAGGAGCATTTTTAACACAGAAAAATATATTTCAGGTTCAATTGTCCATTTATTGAATTTAATATCTTTCAAAGCGCGTCACAAATGTAAAAAGACTTTGTACCTTTCAGCAAAAAAAATTTGTTTATTTCACTGTTTTATGAGATAAAACTTTGCCAAAAATTGACAGGAGCATTTTTAACACAGAAAAATATATTTCAGGATTAATTGTCCATTCATTGAATTTAATATCTTTCAAAGCGTTTCACAAATGTAAAAAGACTTTGTACCTTTCAGCAAAAAAAATTTGTTTATTTCACAGTTTTATGAGATAAAACTTTGCCAAAAATTGACAGGAGCATTTTTAACACAGAAAAATATATTTCAGGTTCAATTGTCCATTTATTGAATTTAATATCTTTCAAAGCGCGTCACAAATGTAAAAAGACTTTGTACCTTTCAGCAAAAAAAATTTGTTTATTTCACTGTTTTATGAGATAAAACTTTGCCAAAAATTGACAGGAGCATTTTTAACACAGAAAAATATATTTCAGGTTCAATTGTCCATTTATTGAATTTAATATCTTTCAAAGCGCGTCACAAATGTAAAAAGACTTTGTACCTTTCAGCAAAAAAAATTTGTTTATTTCACTGTTTTATGAGATAAAACTTTGCCAAAAATTGACAGGAGCATTTTTAACACAGAAAAATATATTTCAGGATTAATTGTCCATTCATTGAATTTAATATCTTTCAAAGCGTTTCACAAATGTAAAAAGACTTTGTACCTTTCAGCAAAAAAAATTTGTTTATTTCACAGTTTTATGAGATAAAACTTTGCCAAAAATTGACAGGAGCATTTTTTAACACGGAAAAATATATTTCAGGTTCAATTGTCCATTTATTGAATTTAATATCTTTCAAAGCGCGTCACAAATGTAAAAAGACTTTGTACCTTTCAGCAAAAAAAATTTGTTTATTTCACTGTTTTATGAGATAAAACTTTGCCAAAAATTGACAGGAGCATTTTTTAACACGGAAAAATATATTTCAGGTTCAATTGTCCATTTATTGAATTTAAAATCTTTCAAAGCGCGTCACAAATGTAAAAAGACTTTGTACCTTTCAGCAAAAAAAATTTGTTTATTTCACTGTTTTATGAGATAAAACTTTGCCAAAAATTGACAGGAGTATTTTTAAACACAGAAAAATATATTTCAGGATTAATTGTCCATTCATTGAATTTAATATCTTTCAAAGCGTTTCACAAATGTAAAAAGACTTTGTACCTTTCAGCAAAAAAAATTTGTTTATTTCACAGTTTTATGAGATAAAACTTTGCCAAAAATTGACAGGAGCATTTTTAACACAGAAAAATATATTTCAGGATTAATTGTCCATTCATTGAATTTAATATCTTTCAAAGCGTTTCACAAATGTAAAAAGACTTTGTACCTTTCAGCAAAAAAAATTTGTTTATTTCACAGTTTTATGAGATAAAACTTTGCCAAAAATTGACAGGAGTATTTTTAAACACAGAAAAATATATTTCAGGTTCAATTGTCCATTTATTGAATTTAATATCTTTCAAAGCGTGTCACAAATGTAAAAAGACTTTGTACCTTTCAGCAAAAAAAATTTGTTTATTTCACAGTTTTATGAGATAAAATTTTGCCAAAAATTGACAGGAGTATTTTTAAACACAGAAAAATATATTTCAGGTTCAATTGTCCATTCATTGAATTTAATATCTTTCAAAGCGTTTCACAAATGTAAAAAGACTTTGTACATTTCAGCAAAAAAAATTTGATTATTTCACAGTTTTATGAGATAAAACTTTGCCAAAAATTGACAGGAGCATTTTTAACACAGAAAAATATATTTCAGGATTAATTGTCCATTCATTGAATTTAATATCTTTCAAAGCGTTTCACAAATGTAAAAAGACTTTGTACCTTTCAGCAAAAAGAATTCGTTTATTTCACAGTTTTATGAGATAAAACTTTGCCAAAAATTGACAGGAGCATTTTTAAACACAGAAAAATATATTTCAGGTTAAATTGTCCATTCATTGAATTTAATATCTTTCAAAGCGTTTCACAAATGTAAAAAGACTTTGTACCTTTCAGCAAAAAAAATTTGTTTATTTCACAGTTTTATGAGATAAAACTTTGCCAAAAATTGACAGGAGCATTTTTAAACACAGAAAAATATATTTCAGGTTCATTTGTCCATTCATTGAATTTAATATCTTTCAAAGCGTTTCACAAATGTAAAAAGACTTTGCACCTTTCAGCAAAAAAAATTTGTTTATTTCACAGTTTTATGAGATAAAACTTTGCCAAAAATTGACAGGAGCATTTTTAACACAGAAAAATATATTTCAGGATTAATTGTCCATTCATTGAATTTAATATCTTTCAAAGCGTTTCACAAATGTAAAAAGACTTTGTACCTTTTAGCAAAAAGAATTCGTTTATTTCACAGTTTTATGAGATAAAACTTTGCCAAAAAGTGACAGGAGCATTTTTTAACACAGAAAAATATATTTCAGGATTAATTGTCCATTCATTGAATTTAATATCTTTCAAAGCGTTTCACAAATGTAAAAAGACTTTGTACCTTTCAGCAAAAAAAATTTGTTTATTTCACAGTTTTATGAGATAAAACTTTGCCAAAAATTGACAGGAGTATTTTTAAACACAGAAAAATATATTTCAGGTTCAATTGTCCATTTATTGAATTTAATATCTTTCAAAGCGTGTCACAAATGTAAAAAGACTTTGTACCTTTCAGCAAAAAAAATTTGTTTATTTCACAGTTTTATGAGATAAAATTTTGCCAAAAATTGACAGGAGTATTTTTAAACACAGAAAAATATATTTCAGGTTCAATTGTTCATTCATTGAATTTAATATCTTTCAAAGCGTTTCACAAATGTAAAAAGACTTTGTACCTTTCAGCAAAAAAAATTTGATTATTTCACAGTTTTATGAGATAAAACTTTGCCAAAAATTGACAGGAGCATTTTTAACACAGAAAAATATATTTCAGGATTAATTGTCCATTCATTGAATTTAATATCTTTCAAAGCGTTTCACAAATGTAAAAAGACTTTGTACCTTTCAGCAAAAAAAATTTGTTTATTTCACAGTTTTATGAGATAAAACTTTGCCAAAAATTGACAGGAGCATTTTTAACACAGAAAAATATATTTCAGGTTCAATTGTACATTTATTGAATTTAATATCTTTCAAAGCGCGTCACAAATGTAAAAAGACTTTGTACCTTTCAGCAAAAAAAATTTGTTTATTTCACTGTTTTATGAGATAAAACTTTGCCAAAAATTGACAGGAGCATTTTTAACACAGAAAAATATATTTCAGGTTCAATTGTCCATTTATTGAATTTAATATCTTTCAAAGCGCGTCACAAATGTAAAAAGACTTTGTACCTTTCAGCAAAAAAAATTTGTTTATTTCACTGTTTTATGAGATAAAACTTTGCCAAAAATTGACAGGAGCATTTTTAACACAGAAAAATATATTTCAGGATTAATTGTCCATTCATTGAATTTAATATCTTTCAAAGCGTTTCACAAATGTAAAAAGACTTTGTACCTTTCAGCAAAAAAAATTTGTTTATTTCACAGTTTTATGAGATAAAACTTTGCCAAAAATTGACAGGAGCATTTTTTAACACGGAAAAATATATTTCAGGTTCAATTGTCCATTTATTGAATTTAATATCTTTCAAAGCGCGTCACAAATGTAAAAAGACTTTGTACCTTTCAGCAAAAAAAATTTGTTTATTTCACTGTTTTATGAGATAAAACTTTGCCAAAAATTGACAGGAGCATTTTTTAACACGGAAAAATATATTTCAGGTTCAATTGTCCATTTATTGAATTTAAAATCTTTCAAAGCGCGTCACAAATGTAAAAAGACTTTGTACCTTTCAGCAAAAAAAATTTGTTTATTTCACTGTTTTATGAGATAAAACTTTGCCAAAAATTGACAGGAGTATTTTTAAACACAGAAAAATATATTTCAGGATTAATTGTCCATTCATTGAATTTAATATCTTTCAAAGCGTTTCACAAATGTAAAAAGACTTTGTACCTTTCAGCAAAAAAAATTTGTTTATTTCACAGTTTTATGAGATAAAACTTTGCCAAAAATTGACAGGAGCATTTTTAACACAGAAAAATATATTTCAGGATTAATTGTCCATTCATTGAATTTAATATCTTTCAAAGCGTTTCACAAATGTAAAAAGACTTTGTACCTTTCAGCAAAAAAAATTTGTTTATTTCACAGTTTTATGAGATAAAACTTTGCCAAAAATTGACAGGAGTATTTTTAAACACAGAAAAATATATTTCAGGTTCAATTGTCCATTTATTGAATTTAATATCTTTCAAAGCGTGTCACAAATGTAAAAAGACTTTGTACCTTTCAGCAAAAAAAATTTGTTTATTTCACAGTTTTATGAGATAAAATTTTGCCAAAAATTGACAGGAGTATTTTTAAACACAGAAAAATATATTTCAGGTTCAATTGTCCATTCATTGAATTTAATATCTTTCAAAGCGTTTCACAAATGTAAAAAGACTTTGTACATTTCAGCAAAAAAAATTTGATTATTTCACAGTTTTATGAGATAAAACTTTGCCAAAAATTGACAGGAGCATTTTTAACACAGAAAAATATATTTCAGGATTAATTGTCCATTCATTGAATTTAATATCTTTCAAAGCGTTTCACAAATGTAAAAAGACTTTGTACCTTTCAGCAAAAAGAATTCGTTTATTTCACAGTTTTATGAGATAAAACTTTGCCAAAAATTGACAGGAGCATTTTTAAACACAGAAAAATATATTTCAGGTTAAATTGTCCATTCATTGAATTTAATATCTTTCAAAGCGTTTCACAAATGTAAAAAGACTTTGTACCTTTCAGCAAAAAAAATTTGTTTATTTCACAGTTTTATGAGATAAAACTTTGCCAAAAATTGACAGGAGCATTTTTAAACACAGAAAAATATATTTCAGGTTCATTTGTCCATTCATTGAATTTAATATCTTTCAAAGCGTTTCACAAATGTAAAAAGACTTTGCACCTTTCAGCAAAAAAAATTTGTTTATTTCACAGTTTTATGAGATAAAACTTTGCCAAAAATTGACAGGAGCATTTTTAACACAGAAAAATATATTTCAGGATTAATTGTCCATTCATTGAATTTAATATCTTTCAAAGCGTTTCACAAATGTAAAAAGACTTTGTACCTTTTAGCAAAAAGAATTCGTTTATTTCACAGTTTTATGAGATAAAACTTTGCCAAAAAGTGACAGGAGCATTTTTAAACACAGAAAAATATATTTCAGGATTAATTGTCCATTCATTGAATTTAATATCTTTCAAAGCGTTTCACAAATGTAAAAAGACTTTGTACCTTTCAGCAAAAAAAATTTGTTTATTTCACAGTTTTATGAGATAAAACTTTGCCAAAAATTGACAGGAGTATTTTTAAACACAGAAAAATATATTTCAGGTTCAATTGTCCATTTATTGAATTTAATATCTTTCAAAGCGTGTCACAAATGTAAAAAGACTTTGTACCTTTCAGCAAAAAAAATTTGTTTATTTCACAGTTTTATGAGATAAAATTTTGCCAAAAATTGACAGGAGTATTTTTAAACACAGAAAAATATATTTCAGGTTCAATTGTTCATTCATTGAATTTAATATCTTTCAAAGCGTTTCACAAATGTAAAAAGACTTTGTACCTTTCAGCAAAAAAAATTTGATTATTTCACAGTTTTATGAGATAAAACTTTGCCAAAAATTGACAGGAGCATTTTTAACACAGAAAAATATATTTCAGGATTAATTGTCCATTCATTGAATTTAATATCTTTCAAAGCGTTTCACAAATGTAAAAAGACTTTGTACCTTTCAGCAAAAAGAATTCGTTTATTTCACAGTTTTATGAGATAAAACTTTGCCAAAAATTGACAGGAGCATTTTTAAACACAGAAAAATATATTTCAGGTTCAATTGTCCATTCATTGAATTTAATATCTTTCAAAGCGTTTCACAAATGTAAAAAGACTTTGTACCTTTCAGCAAAAAAAATTTGTTTATTTCACAGTTTTATGAGATAAAACTTTGCCAAAAATTGACAGGAGCATTTGTAAACACAGAAAAATATATTTCAGGTTCAATTGTCCATTCATTGAATTTAATATCTTTCAAAGCGTTTCACAAATGTAAAAAGACTTTGCACCTTTCAGCAAAAAAAGTTTGTTTATTTCACAGTTTTATGAGATAAAACTTTGCCAAAAATTGACAGGAGCATTTTTAACACAGAAAAATATATTTCAGGATTAATTGTCCATTCATTGAATTTAATATCTTTCAAAGCGTTTCACAAATGTAAAAAGACTTTGTACCTTTTAGCAAAAAGAAATCGTTTATTTCACAGTTTTATGAGATAAAACTTTGCCAAAAATTGACAGGAGCATTTTTAAACACAGAAAAATATATTTCAAGATTAATTGTCCATTTATTGAATTTAATATCTTTCAAAGCGTTTCACAAATGTAAAAAGACTTTGTACCTTTCAGCAAAAAAAAATTTGTTTATTTCACAGTTTTATGAGATAAAACTTTGCCAAAAATTGACAAAAGCATTTTTAACACGGAAAAATATATTTCAGGATTAATTGTCCATTCATTGAATTTAATATCTTTCAAAGCGTTTCACAAATGTAAAAAGACTTTGTACCTTTCAGCAAAAAGAATTCGTTTATTTCACAGTTTTATGAGATAAAACTTTGCCAAAAATTGACAGGAGCATTTTTAAACACAGAAAAATATATTTCAGGATTAATTGTCCATTCGTTGAATTTAATATCTTTCAAAGCGTTTCACAAATGTAAAAAGACTTTGTACCTTTCAGCAAAAAAAATTTGTTTATTTCACAGTTTTATGAGATAAAACTTTGCCAAAAATTGACAGGAGTATTTTTAAACACAGAAAAATATATTTCAGGTTCAATTGTCCATTTATTGAATTTAATATCTTTCAAAGCGTGTCACAAATGTAAAAAGACTTTGTACCTTTCAGCAAAAAAAATTTGTTTATTTCACAGTTTTATGAGATAAAATTTTGCCAAAAATTGACAGGAGTATTTTTAAACACAGAAAAATATATTTCAGGTTCAATTGTTCATTCATTGAATTTAATATCTTTCAAAGCGTTTCACAAATGTAAAAAGACTTTGTACCTTTCAGCAAAAAAAATTTGATTATTTCACAGTTTTATGAGATAAAACTTTGCCAAAAATTGACAGGAGCATTTTTAACACAGAAAAATATATTTCAGGATTAATTGTCCATTCATTGAATTTAATATCTTTCAAAGCGTTTCACAAATGTAAAAAGACTTTGTACCTTTCAGCAAAAAAAATTTGTTTATTTCACAGTTTTATGAGATAAAACTTTGCCAAAAATTGACAGGAGCATTTTTAACACAGAAAAATATATTTCAGGTTCAATTGTCCATTTATTGAATTTAATATCTTTCAAAGCGCGTCACAAATGTAAAAAGACTTTGTACCTTTCAGCAAAAAAAATTTGTTTATTTCACTGTTTTATGAGATAAAACTTTGCCAAAAATTGACAGGAGCATTTTTAACACAGAAAAATATATTTCAGGTTCAATTGTCCATTTATTGAATTTAATATCTTTCAAAGCGCGTCACAAATGTAAAAAGACTTTGTACCTTTCAGCAAAAAAAATTTGTTTATTTCACTGTTTTATGAGATAAAACTTTGCCAAAAATTGACAGGAGCATTTTTAACACAGAAAAATATATTTCAGGATTAATTGTCCATTCATTGAATTTAATATCTTTCAAAGCGTTTCACAAATGTAAAAAGACTTTGTACCTTTCAGCAAAAAAAATTTGTTTATTTCACAGTTTTATGAGATAAAACTTTGCCAAAAATTGACAGGAGCATTTTTTAACACGGAAAAATATATTTCAGGTTCAATTGTCCATTTATTGAATTTAATATCTTTCAAAGCGCGTCACAAATGTAAAAAGACTTTGTACCTTTCAGCAAAAAAAATTTGTTTATTTCACTGTTTTATGAGATAAAACTTTGCCAAAAATTGACAGGAGCATTTTTTAACACGGAAAAATATATTTCAGGTTCAATTGTCCATTTATTGAATTTAAAATCTTTCAAAGCGCGTCACAAATGTAAAAAGACTTTGTACCTTTCAGCAAAAAAAATTTGTTTATTTCACTGTTTTATGAGATAAAACTTTGCCAAAAATTGACAGGAGTATTTTTAAACACAGAAAAATATATTTCAGGTTCAATTGTTCATTCATTGAATTTAATATCTTTCAAAGCGTTTCACAAATGTAAAAAGACTTTGTACCTTTCAGCAAAAAAAATTTGATTATTTCACAGTTTTATGAGATAAAACTTTGCCAAAAATTGACAGGAGCATTTTTAACACAGAAAAATATATTTCAGGATTAATTGTCCATTCATTGAATTTAATATCTTTCAAAGCGTTTCACAAATGTAAAAAGACTTTGTACCTTTCAGCAAAAAAAATTTGTTTATTTCACAGTTTTATGAGATAAAACTTTGCCAAAAATTGACAGGAGCATTTTTAACACAGAAAAATATATTTCAGGTTCAATTGTCCATTTATTGAATTTAATATCTTTCAAAGCGCGTCACAAATGTAAAAAGACTTTGTACCTTTCAGCAAAAAAAATTTGTTTATTTCACTGTTTTATGAGATAAAACTTTGCCAAAAATTGACAGGAGCATTTTTAACACAGAAAAATATATTTCAGGTTCAATTGTCCATTTATTGAATTTAATATCTTTCAAAGCGCGTCACAAATGTAAAAAGACTTTGTACCTTTCAGCAAAAAAAATTTGTTTATTTCACTGTTTTATGAGATAAAACTTTGCCAAAAATTGACAGGAGCATTTTTAACACAGAAAAATATATTTCAGGATTAATTGTCCATTCATTGAATTTAATATCTTTCAAAGCGTTTCACAAATGTAAAAAGACTTTGTACCTTTCAGCAAAAAAAATTTGTTTATTTCACAGTTTTATGAGATAAAACTTTGCCAAAAATTGACAGGAGCATTTTTTAACACGGAAAAATATATTTCAGGTTCAATTGTCCATTTATTGAATTTAATATCTTTCAAAGCGCGTCACAAATGTAAAAAGACTTTGTACCTTTCAGCAAAAAAAATTTGTTTATTTCACTGTTTTATGAGATAAAACTTTGCCAAAAATTGACAGGAGCATTTTTTAACACGGAAAAATATATTTCAGGTTCAATTGTCCATTTATTGAATTTAAAATCTTTCAAAGCGCGTCACAAATGTAAAAAGACTTTGTACCTTTCAGCAAAAAAAATTTGTTTATTTCACTGTTTTATGAGATAAAACTTTGCCAAAAATTGACAGGAGTATTTTTAAACACAGAAAAATATATTTCAGGATTAATTGTCCATTCATTGAATTTAATATCTTTCAAAGCGTTTCACAAATGTAAAAAGACTTTGTACCTTTCAGCAAAAAAAATTTGTTTATTTCACAGTTTTATGAGATAAAACTTTGCCAAAAATTGACAGGAGCATTTTTAACACAGAAAAATATATTTCAGGATTAATTGTCCATTCATTGAATTTAATATCTTTCAAAGCGTTTCACAAATGTAAAAAGACTTTGTACCTTTCAGCAAAAAAAATTTGTTTATTTCACAGTTTTATGAGATAAAACTTTGCCAAAAATTGACAGGAGTATTTTTAAACACAGAAAAATATATTTCAGGTTCAATTGTCCATTTATTGAATTTAATATCTTTCAAAGCGTGTCACAAATGTAAAAAGACTTTGTACCTTTCAGCAAAAAAAATTTGTTTATTTCACAGTTTTATGAGATAAAATTTTGCCAAAAATTGACAGGAGTATTTTTAAACACAGAAAAATATATTTCAGGTTCAATTGTCCATTCATTGAATTTAATATCTTTCAAAGCGTTTCACAAATGTAAAAAGACTTTGTACATTTCAGCAAAAAAAATTTGATTATTTCACAGTTTTATGAGATAAAACTTTGCCAAAAATTGACAGGAGCATTTTTAACACAGAAAAATATATTTCAGGATTAATTGTCCATTCATTGAATTTAATATCTTTCAAAGCGTTTCACAAATGTAAAAAGACTTTGTACCTTTCAGCAAAAAGAATTCGTTTATTTCACAGTTTTATGAGATAAAACTTTGCCAAAAATTGACAGGAGCATTTTTAAACACAGAAAAATATATTTCAGGTTAAATTGTCCATTCATTGAATTTAATATCTTTCAAAGCGTTTCACAAATGTAAAAAGACTTTGTACCTTTCAGCAAAAAAAATTTGTTTATTTCACAGTTTTATGAGATAAAACTTTGCCAAAAATTGACAGGAGCATTTTTAAACACAGAAAAATATATTTCAGGTTCATTTGTCCATTCATTGAATTTAATATCTTTCAAAGCGTTTCACAAATGTAAAAAGACTTTGCACCTTTCAGCAAAAAAAATTTGTTTATTTCACAGTTTTATGAGATAAAACTTTGCCAAAAATTGACAGGAGCATTTTTAACACAGAAAAATATATTTCAGGATTAATTGTCCATTCATTGAATTTAATATCTTTCAAAGCGTTTCACAAATGTAAAAAGACTTTGTACCTTTTAGCAAAAAGAATTCGTTTATTTCACAGTTTTATGAGATAAAACTTTGCCAAAAAGTGACAGGAGCATTTTTAAACACAGAAAAATATATTTCAGGATTAATTGTCCATTCATTGAATTTAATATCTTTCAAAGCGTTTCACAAATGTAAAAAGACTTTGTACCTTTCAGCAAAAAAAATTTGTTTATTTCACAGTTTTATGAGATAAAACTTTGCCAAAAATTGACAGGAGTATTTTTAAACACAGAAAAATATATTTCAGGTTCAATTGTCCATTTATTGAATTTAATATCTTTCAAAGCGTGTCACAAATGTAAAAAGACTTTGTACCTTTCAGCAAAAAAAATTTGTTTATTTCACAGTTTTATGAGATAAAATTTTGCCAAAAATTGACAGGAGTATTTTTAAACACAGAAAAATATATTTCAGGTTCAATTGTTCATTCATTGAATTTAATATCTTTCAAAGCGTTTCACAAATGTAAAAAGACTTTGTACCTTTCAGCAAAAAAAATTTGATTATTTCACAGTTTTATGAGATAAAACTTTGCCAAAAATTGACAGGAGCATTTTTAACACAGAAAAATATATTTCAGGATTAATTGTCCATTCATTGAATTTAATATCTTTCAAAGCGTTTCACAAATGTAAAAAGACTTTGTACCTTTCAGCAAAAAGAATTCGTTTATTTCACAGTTTTATGAGATAAAACTTTGCCAAAAATTGACAGGAGCATTTTTAAACACAGAAAAATATATTTCAGGTTCAATTGTCCATTCATTGAATTTAATATCTTTCAAAGCGTTTCACAAATGTAAAAAGACTTTGTACCTTTCAGCAAAAAAAATTTGTTTATTTCACAGTTTTATGAGATAAAACTTTGCCAAAAATTGACAGGAGCATTTGTAAACACAGAAAAATATATTTCAGGTTCAATTGTCCATTCATTGAATTTAATATCTTTCAAAGCGTTTCACAAATGTAAAAAGACTTTGCACCTTTCAGCAAAAAAAGTTTGTTTATTTCACAGTTTTATGAGATAAAACTTTGCCAAAAATTGACAGGAGCATTTTTAACACAGAAAAATATATTTCAGGATTAATTGTCCATTCATTGAATTTAATATCTTTCAAAGCGTTTCACAAATGTAAAAAGACTTTGTACCTTTTAGCAAAAAGAAATCGTTTATTTCACAGTTTTATGAGATAAAACTTTGCCAAAAATTGACAGGAGCATTTTTAAACACAGAAAAATATATTTCAAGATTAATTGTCCATTTATTGAATTTAATATCTTTCAAAGCGTTTCACAAATGTAAAAAGACTTTGTACCTTTCAGCAAAAAAAAATTTGTTTATTTCACAGTTTTATGAGATAAAACTTTGCCAAAAATTGACAAAAGCATTTTTAACACGGAAAAATATATTTCAGGATTAATTGTCCATTCATTGAATTTAATATCTTTCAAAGCGTTTCACAAATGTAAAAAGACTTTGTACCTTTCAGCAAAAAGAATTCGTTTATTTCACAGTTTTATGAGATAAAACTTTGCCAAAAATTGACAGGAGCATTTTTAAACACAGAAAAATATATTTCAGGATTAATTGTCCATTCGTTGAATTTAATATCTTTCAAAGCGTTTCACAAATGTAAAAAGACTTTGTACCTTTCAGCAAAAAAAATTTGTTTATTTCACAGTTTTATGAGATAAAACTTTGCCAAAAATTGACAGGAGCATTTTTAAACACAGAAAAATATATTTCAGGTTCAATTGTCCATTCATTGAATTTAATATCTTTCAAAGCGTTTCACAAATGTAAAAAGACTTTGTACCTTTCAGCAAAAAAAATTTGTTTATTTCACAGTTTTATGAGATAAAACTTTGCCAAAAATTGACAGGAGCATTTTTAAACACAGAAAAATATATTTCAGGATTAATTGTCCATTCATTGAATTTAATATCTTTCAAAGCGTTTCACAAATGTAAAAAGACTTTGTACCTTTCAGCAAAAAAAATTTGTTTATTTCAAAGTTTTTTGAGATAAAACTTTGCCAAAAATTGACAGGAGCATTTTTAAACACAGAAAAATATATTTCAGGTTCAATTGTCCATTTATTGAATTTAATATCTTTCAAAGCGTTTCACAAATGTAAAAAGACTTTGTACCTTTCAGCAAAAAAAAATTTGTTTATTTCACAGTTTTATGAGATAAAACTTTGCCAAAAATTGACAAAAGCATTTTTAACACGGAAAAATATATTTCAGGATTAATTGTCCATTCATTGAATTTAATATCTTTCAAAGCGTTTCACAAATGTAAAAAGACTTTGTACCTTTCAGCAAAAAGAATTCGTTTATTTCACAGTTTTATGAGATAAAACTTTGCCAAAAATTGACAGGAGCATTTTTAAACACAGAAAAATATATTTCAGGATTAATTGTCCATTCGTTGAATTTAATATCTTTCAAAGCGTTTCACAAATGTAAAAAGACTTTGTACCTTTCAGCAAAAAAAATTTGTTTATTTCACAGTTTTATGAGATAAAACTTTGCCAAAAATTGACAGGAGCATTTTTAAACACAGAAAAATATATTTCAGGATTAATTGTCCATTCATTGAATTTAATATCTTTCAAAGCGTTTCACAAATGTAAAAAGACTTTGTACTTTTCAGCAAAAAGAATTCGTTTATTTCACAGTTTTATGAGATAAAACTTTGCCAAAAATTGACAGGAGCATTTTTAAACACAGAAAAATATATTTCAGGATTAATTGTCCATTCATTGAATTTAATATCTTTCAAAGCGTTTCACAAATGTAAAAAGACTTTGTATCTTTCAGCAAAAAAAATATGTTTATTTCACAGTTTTATGAGATAAAACTTTGCCAAAAATTGACAGGAGTATTTTTAACACAGAAAAATATATTTCAGGATTAATTGTCCATTCATTGAATTTAATATCTTTCAAAGCGTTTCACAAACGTAAAAAGACTTTGTACCTTTCAGCAAAAAAAATTTGTTTATTTCACAGTTTTATGAGATAAAACTTTGCCAAAAATTGACAGGAGTATTTTTAAACACAGAAAAATATATTTCAGGTTCAATTGTCCATTTATTGAATTTAATATCTTTCAAAGCGTTTCACAAATGTAAAAAGACTTTGTACCTTTCAGCAAAAAAAAATTTGTTTATTTCACAGTTTTATGAGATAAAACTTTGCCAAAAATTGACAGGAGCATTTTTAAACACAGAAAAATATATTTCAGGATTAATTGTCCATTCATTGAATTTAATATCTTTCAAAGCGTTTCACAAATGTAGAAAGACTTTGTACCTTTCAGCAAAAAAAATTTGTTTATTTCACTGTTTTATGAAATAAAACTTTGCCAAAAATTGACAGGAGTATTTTTAAACACAGAAAATTATATTTCAGGATTAATTGTCCATTCATTGAATTTAATATCTTTCAAAGCGTTTCACAAATGTAAAATGACTTTGTACCTTTCAGCAAAAGAAATTTGTTTATTTCAAAGTTTTATGAGATAAAACTTTGCCAAATACTGACAGGAGCATTTTTAAACATAGAAAAATATATCTCAGGTCAATTGCTCGTTCATTGAATTTAATATCTTTCAAAGCGTTTCACAAATGTAAAAAGACTTTGTACCTTTCAGCAAAAAAAATATGTTTATTTCACAGTTTTATGAGATAAAACTTTGCCAAAAATTGACAGGAGCATTTTTAAACACAGAAAAATATATTTCAGGATTAATTGTCCATTCATTGAATTTAATATCTTTCAAAGCGTTTCACAAATGTAAAAAGACTTTGTACCTTTCAGCAAAAAAAATTTGTTTATTTCACAGTTTTATGAGATAAAACTTTGCCAAAAATTGACAGGAGCATTTTTAAACACAGAAAAATATATTTCAGGATTAATTGTCCATTCATTGAATTTAATATCTTTCAAAGCGTTTCACAAATGTAAAAAGACTTTGTACCTTTCAGCAAAAAAAATTTGTTTATTTCACAGTTTTATGAGATAAAACTTTGCCAAAAATTGACAGGAGCATTTTTAAACACAGAAAAATATATTTCAGGATTAATTGTCCATTCATTGAATTTAATATCTTTCAAAGCGTTTCACAAATGTAAAAAGACTTTGTACCTTTCAGCAAAAAAAATTTGTTTATTTCAAAGTTTTATGAGATAAAACTTTGCCAAATACTGACAGGAGCATTTTTAAACATAGAAAAATATATCTCAGGTCAATTGCTCGTTCATTGAATTTAATATCTTTCAAAGCGTTTCACAAATGTAAAAAGACTTTGTACCTTTCAGCAAAAAAAATATGTTTATTTCACAGTTTTATGAGATAAAACTTTGCCAAAAATTGACAGGAGCATTTTTAAACACAGAAAAATATATTTCAGGATTAATTGTCCATTCATTGAATTTAATATCTTTCAAAGCGTTTCACAAATGTAAAAAGACTTTGTACCTTTCAGCAAAAAAAATTTGTTTATTTCACAGTTTTATGAGATAAAACTTTGCCAAAAATTGACAGGAGCATTTTTAAACACAGAAAAATATATTTCAGGATTAATTGTCCATTCATTGAATTTAATATCTTTCAAAGCGTTTCACAAATGTAAAAAGACTTTGTACCTTTCAGCAAAAAAAATTTGTTTATTTCACAGTTTTATGAGATAAAACTTTGCCAAAAATTGACAGGAGCATTTTTAAACACAGAAAAATATATTTCAGGATTAATTGTCCATTCATTGAATTTAATATCTTTCAAAGCGTTTCACAAATGTAAAAAGACTTTGTACCTTTCAGCAAAAAAAATTTGATTATTTCACAGTTTTATGAGATAAAACTTTGCCAAAAACTGACAGGAGCATTTTTAACACAGAAAAATATATTTCAGGATTAATTGTCCATTCATTGAATTTAATATCTTTCAAAGCGTTTCACAAATGTAAAAAGACTTTGTACCTTTCAGCAAAAAAAATTTGTTTATTTCACAGTTTTATGAGATAAAACTTTGCCAAAAATTGACAGGAGCATTTTTAAACACAGAAAAATATATTTCAGGATTAATTGTCCATTCATTGAATTTAATATCTTTCAAAGCGTTTCACAAATGTAAAAAGACTTTGTACCTTTCAGCAAAAAAAATTTGTTTATTTCACAGTTTTATGAGATAAAACTTTGCCAAAAATTGACAGGAGCATTTTTAAACACAGAAAAATATATTTCAGGATTAATTGTCCATTCATTGAATTTAATATCTTTCAAAGCGTTTCACAAATGTAAAAAGACTTTGTACCTTTCAGCAAAAAAAATTTGTTTATTTCACAGTTTTATGAGATAAAACTTTGCCAAAAATTGACAGGAGCATTTTTAAACACAGAAAAATATATTTCAGGATTAATTGTCCATTCATTGAATTTAATATCTTTCAAAGCGTTTCACAAATGTAAAAAGACTTTGTACCTTTCAGCAAAAAAAATTTGTTTATTTCACAGTTTTATGAGATAAAACTTTGCCAAAAATTGACAGGAGCATTTTAAAACACAGAAAAATATATTTCAGGATTAATTGTCCATTCATTGAATTTAATATCTTTCAAAGCGTTTCACAAATGTAGAAAGACTTTGTACCTTTCGGCAAAAAAAATTTGTTTATTTCACTGTTTTATGAAATAAAACTTTGCCAAAAATTGACAGGAGCATTTTTAAACACAGAAAAATATATTTCAGGTTCAATTGTCCATTTATTGAATTTAATATCTTTCAAAGCGTTTCACAAATGTAGAAAGACTTTGTACCTTTCAGCAAAAAAAATTTGTTTATTTCACTGTTTTATGAGATAAAACTTTGCCAAAAATTGACAGGAGTATTTTTAACACAGAAAAATATATTTCAGGATTAATTGTCCATTCATTGAATTTAATATCTTTCAAAGCGTTTCACAAATGTAAAAAGACTTTGTACCTTTTAGCAAAAAAAAATTTGTTTATTTCACAGTTTTATGAGACAAAACTTTGCCAAAAATTGACAGGAGCATTTTTAAACACAGAAAAATATATTTCAGGATTAATTGTCCATTCAATGAATTTAATATCTTTCAAAGCGTTTCACAAATGTAAAAAGACTTTGTACCTTTCAGCAAAAAAAACTTGTTTATTTCACAGTTTTATGAGATAAAACTTTGCCAAAAACGGACAGGAGCATTTTTAAACACAGAAAAATATATTTCAGGTTCAATTGTCCATTCATTGAATTTAATATCTTTCAAAGCGTTTCACAAACGTAAAAAGACTTTGTACCTTTCAGCAAAAAAAATTTGTTTATTTCACAGTTTTATGAGATAAAACTTTGCCAAAAATTGACAGGAGCATTTTTAAACACAGAAAAATATATTTCAGGATTAATTGTCCATTCATTGAATTTAATATCTTTCAAAGCGTTTCACAAATGTAAAAAGACTTTGTACCTTTCAGCAAAAAAAATTTGTTTATTTCACAGTTTTATGAGATAAAACTTTGCCAAAACTTGACAGGAGTATTTTTAAACACAGAAAAATATATTTCAGGATTAATTGTCCATTCATTGAATTTAATATCTTTCAAAGCGTTTCACAAATGTAAAATGACTTTGTACCTTTCAGCAAAAAAAATTTGTTTATTTCACTGTTTTATGAGATAAAACTTTGCCAAAAATTGACAGGAGTATTTTTAACACAGAAAAATATATTTCAGGATTAATTGTCCTTTCATTGAATTTAATATCTTTCAAAGCGTTTCACAAATGTAAAAAGACTTTGTACCTTTTAGCAAAAAAAATTTGTTTATTTCACAGTTTTATGAGATAAAACTTTGCCAAAAATTGACAGGAGTATTTTTAAACACAGAAAAATATATCTCAGGTCAATTGCTCGTTCATTGAATTTAATATCTTTCAAAGCGTGTCACAAATGTAAAAAGACTTTATACCTTTCAGCAAAAAAAATTTGTTTATTTCACAGTTTTATGAGATAAAACTTTGCCAAAAATTGACAGAATATTTTTAAACACAGAAAAATATATTTCAGGTTCAATTGTCCATTTATTGAATTTAATATCTTTCAAAGCGTTTCACAAATGTAAAAAGACTTTATACCTTTCAGCAAAAAAAATTTGTTTATTTCACAGTTTTATGAGATAAAACTTTGCCAAAAATTGACAGGAGCATTTTTAAACACGGAAAAATATATTTCAGGTTCAATTGTCCATTTATTGAATTTAATATCTTTCAAAGCGTGTCACAAATGTAAAAAGACTTTGTACCTTTCAGCAAAAAAAATTTGTTTATTTCACAGTTTTATGAGATAAAACTTTGCCAAAAATTGACAGGAGTATTTTTAAACACAGAAAAATATATTTCAGGATTAATTGTCCATTCATTGAATTTAATATCTTTCAAAGCGTTTCACAAATGTAAAAAGACTTTGTACCTTTCAGCAAAAAAAATTTGTTTATTTCAAAGTTTTATGAGATAAAACTTTGCCAAATACTGACAGGAGCATTTTTAAACACAGAAAAATATATCTCAGGTCAATTGCTCGTTCATTGAATCTAATATCTTTCAAAGCGTTTCACAAATGTAAAAAGACTTTGTACCTTTCAGCAAAAAAAATATGTTTATTTCACAGTTTTATGAGATAAAACTTTGCCAAAAATTGACAGGAGCATTTGTAACACAGAAAAATATATTTCAGGATTAATTGTCCATTCATTGAATTTAATATCTTTCAAAGCGTTTCACAAATGTAAAAAGACTTTGTACCTTTCAGCAAAAACAATTTGTTTTTTTCAAAGTTTTATGAGATAAAACTTTGCCAAATACTGACAGGAGCATTTTTAAACACAGAAAAATATATCTCAGGTCAATTGCTCGTTCATTGAATTTAATATCTTTCAAAGCGTTTCACAAATGTAAAAAGACTTTATACCTTTCAGCAAAAAAAATTTGTTTATTTCACAGTTTTATGAGATAAAACTTTGCCAAAAATTGACAGGAGCATTTTTAAACACGGAAAAATATATTTCAGGTTCAATTGTCCATTTATTGAATTTAATATCTTTCAAAGCGTGTCACAAATGTAAAAAGACTTTGTACCTTTCAGCAAAAAAAATTTGTTTATTTCACAGTTTTATGAGATAAAACTTTGCCAAAAATTGACAGGAGTATTTTTAAACACAGAAAAATATATTTCAGGATTAATTGTCCATTCATTGAATTTAATATCTTTCAAAGCGTTTCACAAATGTAAAAAGACTTTGTACCTTTCAGCAAAAAAAATTTGTTTATTTCACAGTTTTATGAGATAAAACTTTGCCAAAAATTGACAGGAGCATTTTTAACACAGAAAAATATATTTCAGGTTCAACTGTCCATTCATTGAATTTAATATCTTTCAAAGCGTTTCACAAATGTAAAATGACTTTGTACCTTTCAGCAAAAAAAATTTGTTTATTTCACAGTTTTATGAGATAAAACTTTGCCAAAAATTGACAGGAGTATTTTTAAACACAGAAAAATATATTTCAGGATTAATTGTCCATTCATTGAATTTAATATCTTTCAAAGCGTTTCACAAATGTAAAAAGACTTTGTACCTTTCAGCAAAAAAAATTTGTTTATTTCACAGTTTTATGAGATAAAACTTTGCCAAAAATTGACAGGAGTATTTTTAAACACAGAAAAATATATTTCAGGATTAATTGTCCATTCATTGAATTTAATATCTTTCAAAGCGTTTCACAAATGTAAAATGACTTTGTACCTTTCAGCAAAAAAAATTTGTTTATTTCACTGTTTTATGAGATAAAACTTTGCCAAAAATTGACAGGAGTATTTTTAACACAGAAAAATATATTTCAGGATTAATTGTCCTTTCATTGAATTTAATATCTTTCAAAGCGTTTCACAAATGTAAAAAGACTTTGTACCTTTTAGCAAAAAAAATTTGTTTATTTCACAGTTTTATGAGATAAAACTTTGCCAAAAATTGACAGGAGCATTTTTAAACACGGAAAAATATATTTCAGGTTCAATTGTCCATTTATTGAATTTAATATCTTTCAAAGCGTGTCACAAATGTAAAAAGACTTTGTACCTTTCAGCAAAAAAAATTTGTTTATTTCACAGTTTTATGAGATAAAACTTTGCCAAAAATTGACAGGAGTATTTTTAAACACAGAAAAATATATTTCAGGATTAATTGTCCATTCATTGAATTTAATATCTTTCAAAGCGTTTCACAAATGTAAAATGACTTTGTACCTTTCAGCAAAAAAAATTTGTTTATTTCACTGTTTTATGAGATAAAACTTTGCCAAAAATTGACAGGAGTATTTTTAACACAGAAAAATATATTTCAGGATTAATTGTCCTTTCATTGAATTTAATATCTTTCAAAGCGTTTCACAAATGTAAAAAGACTTTGTACCTTTTAGCAAAAAAAATTTGTTTATTTCACAGTTTTATGAGATAAAACTTTGCCAAAAATTGACAGGAGTATTTTTAAACACAGAAAAATATATCTCAGGTCAATTGCTCGTTCATTGAATTTAATATCTTTCAAAGCGTGTCACAAATGTAAAAAGACTTTATACCTTTCAGCAAAAAAAATTTGTTTATTTCACAGTTTTATGAGATAAAACTTTGCCAAAAATTGACAGGAGCATTTTTAAACACGGAAAAATATATCTCAGGTCAATTGCTCGTTCATTGAATTTAATATCTTTCAAAGCGTGTCACAAATGTAAAAAGACTTTATACCTTTCAGCAAAAAAAATTTGTTTATTTCACAGTTTTATGAGATAAAACTTTGCCAAAAATTGACAGGAGTATTTTTAAACACAGAAAAATATATCTCAGGTCAATTGCTCGTTCATTGAATTTAATATCTTTCAAAGCGTTTCACAAATGTAAAAAGACTTTGTACCTTTCAGCAAAAAAAATTTGTTTATTTCAAAGTTTTATGAGATAAAACTTTGCCAAATACTGACAGGAGCATTTTTAAACACAGAAAAATATATCTCAGGTCAATTGCTCGTTCATTGAATTTAATATCTTTCAAAGCGTTTCACAAATGTAAAAAGACTTTGTACCTTTCAGCAAAAAAAATTTGTTTATTTCAAAGTTTTATGAGATAAAACTTTGCCAAATACTGACAGGAGCATTTTTAAACACAGAAAAATATATCTCAGGTCAATTGCTCGTTCATTGAATTTAATATCTTTCAAAGCGTTTCACAAATGTAAAAAGACTTTGTACCTTTCAGCAAAAAAAATATGTTTATTTCACAGTTTTATGAGATAAAACTTTGCCAAAAATTGACAGGAGCATTTGTAACACAGAAAAATATATTTCAGGATTAATTGTCCATTCATTGAATTTAATATCTTTCAAAGCGTGTCACAAATGTAAAAAGACTTTGTACCTTTCAGCAAAAAAAATTTGTTTATTTCACAGTTTTATGAGATAAAACTTTGCCAAAAATTGACAGGAGCATTTTTAAACACGGAAAAATATATTTCAGGTTCAATTGTCCATTTATTGAATTTAATATCTTTCAAAGCGTGTCACAAATGTAAAAAGACTTTGTACCTTTCAGCAAAAAAAATTTGTTTATTTCACAGTTTTATGAGATAAAACTTTGCCAAAAATTGACAGAATATTTTTAAACACAGAAAAATATATTTCAGGTTCAATTGTCCATTTATTGAATTTAATATCTTTCAAAGCGTTTCACAAATGTAAAAAGACTTTATACCTTTCAGCAAAAAAAATTTGTTTATTTCACAGTTTTATGAGATAAAACTTTGCCAAAAATTGACAGGAGTATTTTTAAACACAGAAAAATATATTTCAGGATTAATTGTCCATTCATTGAATTTAATATCTTTCAAAGCGTTTCACAAATGTAAAAAGACTTTGTACCTTTCAGCAAAAAAAATTTGTTTATTTCACAGTTTTATGAGATAAAACTTTGCCAAAAATTGACAGGAGTATTTTTAAACACAGAAAAATATATTTCAGGATTAATTGTCCATTCATTGAATTTAATATCTTTCAAAGCGTTTCACAAATGTAAAATGACTTTGTACCTTTCAGCAAAAAAAATTTGTTTATTTCACTGTTTTATGAGATAAAACTTTGCCAAAAATTGACAGGAGTATTTTTAACACAGAAAAATATATTTCAGGATTAATTGTCCTTTCATTGAATTTAATATCTTTCAAAGCGTTTCACAAATGTAAAAAGACTTTGTACCTTTTAGCAAAAAAAATTTGTTTATTTCACAGTTTTATGAGATAAAACTTTGCCAAAAATTGACAGGAGTATTTTTAAACACAGAAAAATATATCTCAGGTCAATTGCTCGTTCATTGAATTTAATATCTTTCAAAGCGTGTCACAAATGTAAAAAGACTTTATACCTTTCAGCAAAAAAAATTTGTTTATTTCACAGTTTTATGAGATAAAACTTTGCCAAAAATTGACAGGAGCATTTTTAAACACGGAAAAATATATTTCAGGTTCAATTGTCCATTTATTGAATTTAATATCTTTCAAAGCGTGTCACAAATGTAAAAAGACTTTATACCTTTCAGCAAAAAAAATTTGTTTATTTCACAGTTTTATGAGATAAAACTTTGCCAAAAATTGACAGGAGCATTTTTAAACACGGAAAAATATATTTCAGGTTCAATTGTCCATTTATTGAATTTAATATCTTTCAAAGCGTGTCACAAATGTAAAAAGACTTTGTACCTTTCAGCAAAAAAAATTTGTTTATTTCACAGTTTTATGAGATAAAACTTTGCCAAAAATTGACAGGAGCATTTTTAAACACGGAAAAATATATTTCAGGTTCAATTGTCCATTTATTGAATTTAATATCTTTCAAAGCGTGTCACAAATGTAAAAAGACTTTGTACCTTTCAGCAAAAAAAATTTGTTTATTTCACAGTTTTATGAGATAAAACTTTGCCAAAAATTGACAGAATATTTTTAAACACAGAAAAATATATTTCAGGTTCAAGTGTCCATTTATTGAATTTAATATCTTTCAAAGCGTTTCACAAATGTAAAAAGACTTTATACCTTTCAGCAAAAAAAATTTGTTTATTTCACAGTTTTATGAGATAAAACTTTGCCAAAAATTGACAGGAGCATTTTTAAACACGGAAAAATATATTTCAGGTTCAATTGTCCATTTATTGAATTTAATATCTTTCAAAGCGTGTCACAAATGTAAAAAGACTTTGTACCTTTCAGCAAAAAAAATTTGTTTATTTCACAGTTTTATGAGATAAAACTTTGCCAAAAATTGACAGGAGTATTTTTAAACACAGAAAAATATATTTCAGGATTAATTGTCCATTCATTGAATTTAATATCTTTCAAAGCGTTTCACAAATGTAAAAAGACTTTGTACCTTTCAGCAAAAAAAATTTGTTTATTTCAAAGTTTTATGAGATAAAACTTTGCCAAATACTGACAGGAGCATTTTTAAACACAGAAAAATATATCTCAGGTCAATTGCTCGTTCATTGAATTTAATATCTTTCAAAGCGTTTCACAAATGTAAAAAGACTTTGTACCTTTCAGCAAAAAAAATATGTTTATTTCACAGTTTTATGAGATAAAACTTTGCCAAAAATTGACAGGAGCATTTGTAACACAGAAAAATATATTTCAGGATTAATTGTCCATTCATTGAATTTAATATCTTTCAAAGCGTTTCACAAATGTAAAAAGACTTTGTACCTTTCAGCAAAAAAAATTTGTTTTTTTCAAAGTTTTATGAGATAAAACTTTGCCAAATACTGACAGGAGCATTTTTAAACACAGAAAAATATATCTCAGGTCAATTGCTCGTTCATTGAATTTAATATCTTTCAAAGCGTTTCACAAATGTAAAAAGACTTTATACCTTTCAGCAAAAAAAATTTGTTTATTTCACAGTTTTATGAGATAAAACTTTGCCAAAAATTGACAGGAGCATTTTTAAACACGGAAAAATATATTTCAGGTTCAATTGTCCATTTATTGAATTTAATATCTTTCAAAGCGTGTCACAAATGTAAAAAGACTTTGTACCTTTCAGCAAAAAAAATTTGTTTATTTCACAGTTTTATGAGATAAAACTTTGCCAAAAATTGACAGGAGTATTTTTAAACACAGAAAAATATATTTCAGGATTAATTGTCCATTCATTGAATTTAATATCTTTCAAAGCGTTTCACAAATGTAAAAAGACTTTGTACCTTTCAGCAAAAAAAATTTGTTTATTTCAAAGTTTTATGAGATAAAACTTTGCCAAATACTGACAGGAGCATTTTTAAACACAGAAAAATATATCTCAGGTCAATTGCTCGTTCATTGAATTTAATATCTTTCAAAGCGTTTCACAAATGTAAAAAGACTTTGTACCTTTCAGCAAAAAAAATATGTTTATTTCACAGTTTTATGAGATAAAACTTTGCCAAAAATTGACAGGAGCATTTGTAACACAGAAAAATATATTTCAGGATTAATTGTCCATTCATTGAATTTAATATCTTTCAAAGCGTGTCACAAATGTAAAAAGACTTTGTACCTTTCAGCAAAAAAAATTTGTTTATTTCACAGTTTTATGAGATAAAACTTTGCCAAAAATTGACAGGAGCATTTTTAAACACAGAAAAAAATATTTCAGGATTAATTGTCCATTCATTGAATTTAATAACTTTCAAAGCGTTTCACAAATGTAAAAAGACTTTGTACCTTTCAGCAAAAAAAATTTGTTTATTTCACAGTTTTATGAGATAAAACTTTGCCAAAAATTGACAGGAGTATTTTTAAACACAGAAAAATATATTTCAGGATTAATTGTCCATTCATTGAATTTAATATCTTTCAAAGCGTTTCACAAATGTAAAAAGACTTTGTACCTTTCAGCAAAAAAAATTTGATTATTTCACAGTTTTATGAGATAAAACTTTGCCGAAAATTGACAGGAGCATTTTTAACACAGAAAAATATATCTCAGGTCAATTGCTCGTTCATTGAATTTAATATCTTTCAAAGCGTTTCACAAATGTAAAAAGACTTTGTACCTTTCAGCAAAAAAAATATGTTTATTTCACAGTTTTATGAGATAAAACTTTGCCAAAAATTGACAGGAGTATTTTTAAACACAGAAAAATATATTTCAGGTTCAATTGTCCATTTATTGAATTTAATATCTTTCAAAGCGCGTCACAAATGTAGAAAGACTTTGTACCTTTCAGCAAAAAAAATTTGTTTATTTCACTGTTTTATGAGATAAAACTTTGCCAAAAATTGACAGGAGTATTTTTAACACAGAAAAATATATTTCAGGATTAATTGTCCATTCATTGAATTTAATATCTTTCAAAGCGTTTCACAAATGTAAAAAGACTTTGTACCTTTCAGCAAAAAAAATTTGTTTATTTCACTGTTTTATGAGATAAAACTTTGCCAAAAATTGACAGGAGTATTTTTAACACAGAAAAATATATTTCAGGATTAATTGTCCATTCATTGAATTTAATATCTTTCAAAGCGTTTCACAAATGTAAAAAGACTTTGTACCTTTCAGCAAAAAAAATATGTTTATTTCACAGTTTTATGAGATAAAACTTTGCCAAAAATTGACAGGAGTCTTTTTAAACACAGAAAAATATATTTCAGGTTCAATTGTCCATTTATTGAATTTAATATCTTTCAAAGCGTGTCACAAATGTAAAAAGACTTTATACCTTTCAGCAAAAAAAATTTGTTTATTTCAAAGTTTTATGAGATAAAACTTTGCCAAAAATTGACAGGAGCATTTTTAAACACGGAAAAATATATTTCAGGTTCAATTGTCCATTCATTGAATTTAATATCTTTCAAAGCGTTTCACAAATGTAAAAAGACTTTGTACCTTTCAGCAAAAAAAATTTGTTTATTTCACAGTTTTATGAGATAAAACTTTGCCAAAAAGTGACAGGAGTATTTTTAAACACAGAAAAATATATTTCAGGTTCAATTGTCCATTCATTGAATTTAATATCTTTCAAAGCGTTTCACAAATGTAAAAAGACTTTGTACCTTTCAGCAAAAAAAATTTGATTATTTCACAGTTTTATGAGATAAAACTTTGCCAAAAATTGACAGGAGCATTTTTAACACAGAAAAATATATTTCAGGATTAATTGTCCATTCATTGAATTTAATATCTTTCAAAGCGTTTCACAAATGTAAAAAGACTTTGTACCTTTCAGCAAAAAAAATTTGTTTTTTTCAAAGTTTTATGAGATAAAACTTTGCCAAATACTGACAGGAGCATTTATAAACACAGAAAAATATATCTCAGGTCAATTGCTCGTTCATTGAATTTAATATCTTTCAAAGCGTTTCACAAATGTAAAAAGACTTTGTACCTTTCAGCAAAAAGAATTCGTTTATTTCACAGTTTTATGAGATAAAACTTTGCCAAAAATTGACAGGAGCATTTTTAAACACAGAAAAATATATTTCAGGTTCAATTGTCCATTCATTGAATTTAATATCTTTCAAAGCGTTTCACAAATGTAAAAAGACTTTATACCTTTCAGCAAAAAAAATTTGTTTATTTCACAGTTTTATGAGATAAAACTTTGCCAAAAATTGACAGGAGCATTTTTAAACACAGAAAAAAATATTTCAGGATTAATTGTCCATTCATTGAATTAAATAACTTTCAAAGCGTTTCACAAATGTAAAAAGACTTTATACCTTTCAGCAAAAAAAATTTGTTTATTTCACAGTTTTATGAGATAAAACTTTGCCAAAAATTGACAGGAGTATTTTTAAACACAGAAAAATATATTTCAGGATTAATTGTCCATTCATTGAATTTAATATCTTTCAAAGCGTTACACAAATGTAAAAAGACTTTGTACCTTTCAGCAAAAAAAATTCGTTTATTTCACAGTTTTATGAGATAAAACTTTGCCAAAAATTGACAGGAGCATTTTTAAACACAGAAAAATATATTTCAGGATTAATTGTCCATTCATTGAATTTAATATCTTTCAAAGCGTTTCACAAATGTAAAAAGACTTTGTACCTTTCAGCAAAAAGAATTCGTTTATTTCACAGTTTTATGAGATAAAACTTTGCCAAAAATTGACAGGAGCATTTTTAAACACAGAAAAATATATTTCAGGATTAATTGTCCATTCATTGAATTTAATATCTTTCAAAGCGTTTCACAAATGTAAAAAGACTTTATACCTTTCAGCAAAAAAAATTTGTTTATTTCACAGTTTTATGAGATAAAACTTTGCCAAAAATTGACAGGAGCATTTTTAAACACAGAAAAAAATATTTCAGGATTAATTGTCCATTCATTGAATTAAATAACTTTCAAAGCGTTTCACAAATGTAAAAAGACTTTATACCTTTCAGCAAAAAAAATTTGTTTATTTCACAGTTTTATGAGATAAAACTTTGCCAAAAATTGACAGGAGCCTTTTTAAACACAGAAAAATATATTTCAGGATTAATTGTCCATTCATTGAATTTAATATCTTTCAAAGCGTTACACAAATGTAAAAAGACTTTGTACCTTTCAGCAAAAAAAAATTTGTTTATTTCACAGTTTTATGAGATAAAACTTTGCCAAATACTGACAGGAGCATTTTTTAAAACAGAAAAATATATTTCAGGTTCAATTGCTCGTTCATTGAATTTAATATCTTTCATAGCGTTTCACAAATGTAAAAAGACTTTGTACCTTTCAGCAAAAAAAATTTGTTTATTTCACAGTTTTATGAGATAAAACTTTGCCAAAAATTGACAAGAGTATTTTTAAACACAGAAAAATATATTTCAGGTTCAATTGTCCATTCATTGAATTTAATATCTTTCAAAGCGTTTCACAAATGTAAAAAGACTTTGTACTTTTCAGCAAAAAGAATTCGTTTATTTCACAGTTTTATGAGATAAAACTTTGCCAAAAATTGACAGGAGCATTTTAAACACAGAAAAATATATTTCAGGATTAATTGTCCATTCATTGAATTTAATAACTTTCAAAGCGTTTCACAAATGTAAAAAGACTTTGTACCTTTCAGCAAAAAAAATTTGTTTATTTCACAGTTTTATGAGATAAAACTTTGCCAAAAATTGACAGGAGCATTTTTACCACAGAAAAATATATTTCAGGATTAATTGTCCATTCATTGAATTTAATATCTTTCAAAGCGTTTCACAAATGTAAAAAGACTTTGTACTTTTCAGCAAAAAGAATTCGTTTATTTCACAGTTTTATGAGATAAAACTTTGCCAAAAATTGACAGGGGCATTTTTAACACAGAAAAATATATTTCAGGTTCAATTGTCCATTCATTGAATTTAATATCTTTCAAAGCGTTTCACAAATGTAAAAAGACTTTGTACTTTTCAGCAAAAAAAATTCGTTTATTTCACAGTTTTATGAGATAAAACTTTGCCAAAAATTGACAGGAGCATTTTTAAACACAGAAAAATATATTTCAGGTTCAATTGTCCATTCATTGAATTTAATATCTTTCAAAGCGTTTCACAAATGTAAAAAGACTTTGTACTTTTCAGCAAAAAAAATTCGTTTATTTCACAGTTTTATGAGATAAAACTTTGCCAAAAATTGACAGGAGCATTTTTAAACACAGAAAAATATATTTCAGGTTCAATTGTCCATTCATTGAATTTAATATCTTTCAAAGCGTTTCACAAATGTAAAAAGACTTTGTACCTTTCAGCAAAAAAAAATTTGTTTATTTCACAGTTTTATGAGATAAAACTTTGCCAAATACTGACAGGAGCATTTTTTAAAACAGAAAAATATATTTCAGGTTCAATTGCTCGTTCATTGAATTTAATATCTTTCATAGCGTTTCACAAATGTAAAAAGACTTTGTACTTTTCAGCAAAAAAAATTTGTTTATTTCACAGTTTTATGAGATAAAACTTTGCCAAAAATTGACAGGAGCATTTTTAAACACAGAAAAAAATATTTCAGGATTAATTGTCCATTCATTGAATTTAATAACTTTCAAAGCGTTTCACAAATGTAAAAAGACTTTGTACTTTTCAGCAAAAAGAATTCGTTTATTTCACAGTTTTATGAGATAAAACTTTGCCAAAAATTGACAGGAGCATTTTTAAACACAGAAAAAAATATTTCAGGATTAATTGTCCATTCATTGAATTTAATAACTTTCAAAGCGTTTCACAAATGTAAAAAGACTTTGTACCTTTCAGCAAAAAAAATTTGTTTATTTCACAGTTTTATGAGATAAAACTTTGCCAAAAATTGACAGGAGTATTTTTAAACACAGAAAAATATATTTCAGGATTAATTGTCCATTCATTGAATTTAATATCTTTCAAAGCGTTTCACAAATGTAAAAAGACTTTGTACCTTTCAGCAAAAAGAATTCGTTTATTTCACAGTTTTATGAGATAAAACTTTGCCAAAAATTGACAGGAGCATTTTTAAACACAGAAAAATATATTTCAGGTTCAATTGCTCGTTCATTGAATTTAATATCTTTCATAGCGTTTCACAAATGTAAAAAGACTTTGTACCTTTCAGCAAAAAAAATTTGTTTATTTCACAGTTTTATGAGATAAAACTTTGCCAAAAATTGACAGGAGCATTTTTAAACACAGAAAAAAATATTTCAGGATTAATTGTCCATTCATTGAATTTAATAACTTTCAAAGCGTTTCACAAATGTAAAAAGACTTTGTACCTTTCAGCAAAAAAAATTTGTTTATTTCACAGTTTTATGAGATAAAACTTTGCCAAAAATTGACAGGAGTATTTTTAAACACAGAAAAATATATTTCAGGATTAATTGTCCATTCATTGAATTTAATATCTTTCAAAGCGTTTCACAAATGTAAAAAGACTTTGTACCTTTCAGCAAAAAAAATTTGTTTATTTCACAGTTTTATGAGATAAAACTTTGCCAAAAATTGACAGGAGTATTTTTAAACACAGAAAAATATATTTCAGGTTCAATTGTCCATTCATTGAATTTAATATCTTTCAAAGCGTTTCACAAATGTAAAAAGACTTTGTACTTTTCAGCAAAAAGAATTCGTTTATTTCACAGTTTTATGAGATAAAACTTTGCCAAAAATTGACAGGAGCATTTTTAACACAGAAAAATATATTTCAGGATTAATTGTCCATTCATTGAATTTAATAACTTTCAAAGCGTTTCACAAATGTAAAAAGACTTTGTACTTTTCAGCAAAAAGAATTCGTTTATTTCACAGTTTTATGAGATAAAACTTTGCCAAAAATTGACAGGGGCATTTTTAACACAGAAAAATATATTTCAGGTTCAATTGTCCATTCATTGAATTTAATATCTTTCAAAGCGTTTCACAAATGTAAAAAGACTTTGTACTTTTCAGCAAAAAGAATTCGTTTATTTCACAGTTTTATGAGATAAAACTTTGCCAAAAATTGACAGGAGCATTTTTAAACACAGAAAAATATATTTCAGGTTCAATTGTCCATTCATTGAATTTAATATCTTTCAAAGCGTTTCACAAATGTAAAAAGACTTTGTACTTTTCAGCAAAAAGAATTCGTTTATTTCACAGTTTTATGAGATAAAACTTTGCCAAAAATTGACAGGAGCATTTTTAACACAGAAAAATATATTTCAGGATTAATTGTCCATTCATTGAATTTAATATCTTTCAAAGCGTTTCACAAATGTAAAAAGACTTTGTACTTTTCAGCAAAAAGAATTCGTTTATTTCACAGTTTTATGAGATAAAACTTTGCCAAAAATTGACAGGAGCATTTTTAACACAGAAAAATATATTTCAGGATTAATTGTCCATTCATTGAATTTAATAACTTTCAAAGCGTTTCACAAATGTAAAAAGACTTTGTACTTTTCAGCAAAAAGAATTCGTTTATTTCACAGTTTTATGAGATAAAACTTTGCCAAAAATTGACAGGAGCATTTTTAACACAGAAAAATATATTTCAGGATTAATTGTCCATTCATTGAATTTAATAACTTTCAAAGCGTTTCACAAATGTAAAAAGACTTTGTACTTTTCAGCAAAAAGAATTCGTTTATTTCACAGTTTTATGAGATAAAACTTTGCCAAAAATTGACAGGAGCATTTTTAACACAGAAAAATATATTTCAGGTTCAATTGTCCATTCATTGAATTTAATATCTTTCAAAGCGTTTCACAAATGTAAAAAGACTTTGTACTTTTCAGCAAAAAGAATTCGTTTATTTCACAGTTTTATGAGATAAAACTTTGCCAAAAATTGACAGGAGCATTTTTAACACAGAAAAATATATTTCAGGATTAATTGTCCATTCATTGAATTTAATAACTTTCAAAGCGTTTCACAAATGTAAAAAGACTTTGTACTTTTCAGCAAAAAGAATTCGTTTATTTCACAGTTTTATGAGATAAAACTTTGCCAAAAATTGACAGGGGCATTTTTAACACAGAAAAATATATTTCAGGTTCAATTGTCCATTCATTGAATTTAATATCTTTCAAAGCGTTTCACAAATGTAAAAAGACTTTGTACTTTTCAGCAAAAAGAATTCGTTTATTTCACAGTTTTATGAGATAAAACTTTGCCAAAAATTGACAGGAGCATTTTTAAACACAGAAAAATATATTTCAGGTTCAATTGTCCATTCATTGAATTTAATATCTTTCAAAGCGTTTCACAAATGTAAAAAGACTTTGTACTTTTCAGCAAAAAGAATTCGTTTATTTCACAGTTTTATGAGATAAAACTTTGCCAAAAATTGACAGAAGCATTTTTAACACAGAAAAATATATTTCAGGATTAATTGTCCATTCATTGAATTTAATATCTTTCAAAGCGTTTCACAAATGTAAAAAGACTTTGTACTTTTCAGCAAAAAGAATTCGTTTATTTCACAGTTTTATGAGATAAAACTTTGCCAAAAATTGACAGGAGCATTTTTAACACAGAAAAATATATTTCAGGATTAATTGTCCATTCATTGAATTTAATATCTTTCAAAGCGTTTCACAAATGTAAAAAGACTTTGTACTTTTCAGCAAAAAGAATTCGTTTATTTCACAGTTTTATGAGATAAAACTTTGCCAAAAATTGACAGGAGCATTTTTAACACAGAAAAATATATTTCAGGATTAATTGTCCATTCATTGAATTTAATAACTTTCAAAGCGTTTCACAAATGTAAAAAGACTTTGTACTTTTCAGCAAAAAGAATTCGTTTATTTCACAGTTTTATGAGATAAAACTTTGCCAAAAATTGACAGGGGCATTTTTAACACAGAAAAATATATTTCAGGTTCAATTGTCCATTCATTGAATTTAATATCTTTCAAAGCGTTTCACAAATGTAAAAAGACTTTGTACTTTTCAGCAAAAAAAATTTGTTTATTTCACAGTTTTATGAGATAAAACTTTGCCAAAAATTGACAGGAGTATTTTTAAACACAGAAAAATATATTTCAGGTTCAATTGTCCATTCATTGAATTTAATATCTTTCAAAGCGTTTCACAAATGTAAAAAGACTTTGTACTTTTCAGCAAAAAGAATTCGTTTATTTCACAGTTTTATGAGATAAAACTTTGCCAAAAATTGACAGGAGCATTTTTAACACAGAAAAATATATTTCAGGATTAATTGTCCATTCATTGAATTTAATATCTTTCAAAGCGTTTCACAAATGTAAAAAGACTTTGTACTTTTCAGCAAAAAGAATTCGTTTATTTCACAGTTTTATGAGATAAAACTTTGCCAAAAATTGACAGGGGCATTTTTAAACACAGAAAAATATATTTCAGGTTCAATTGCTCGTTCATTGAATTTAATATCTTTCATAGCGTTTCACAAATGTAAAAAGACTTTGTACCTTTCAGCAAAAAAAATTTGTTTATTTCACAGTTTTATGAGATAAAACTTTGCCAAAAATTGACAGGAGCATTTTTAAACACAGAAAAAAATATTTCAGGATTAATTGTCCATTCATTGAATTTAATAACTTTCAAAGCGTTTCACAAATGTAAAAAGACTTTGTACCTTTCAGCAAAAAAAATTTGTTTATTTCACAGTTTTATGAGATAAAACTTTGCCAAAAATTGACAGGAGTATTTTTAAACACAGAAAAATATATTTCAGGATTAATTGTCCATTCATTGAATTTAATATCTTTCAAAGCGTTTCACAAATGTAAAAAGACTTTGTACCTTTCAGCAAAAAAAAATTGTTTATTTCACAGTTTTATGAGATAAAACTTTGCCAAAAATTGACAGGAGTATTTTTAAACACAGAAAAATATATTTCAGGTTCAATTGTCCATTCATTGAATTTAATATCTTTCAAAGCGTTTCACAAATGTAAAAAGACTTTGTACTTTTCAGCAAAAAGAATTCGTTTATTTCACAGTTTTATGAGATAAAACTTTGCCAAAAATTGACAGGAGCATTTTTAACACAGAAAAATATATTTCAGGATTAATTGTCCATTCATTGAATTTAATAACTTTCAAAGCGATTCACAAATGTAAAAAGACTTTGTACTTTTCAGCAAAAAGAATTCGTTTATTTCACAGTTTTATGAGATAAAACTTTGCCAAAAATTGACAGGAGCATTTTTAAACACAGAAAAATATATTTCAGGTTCAATTGTCCATTCATTGAATTTAATATCTTTCAAAGCGTTTCACAAATGTAAAAAGACTTTGTACCTTTCAGCAAAAAAAAATTTGTTTATTTCACAGTTTTATGAGATAAAACTTTGCCAAATACTGACAGGAGCATTTTTTAAAACAGAAAAATATATTTCAGGTTCAATTGCTCGTTCATTGAATTTAATATCTTTCATAGCGTTTCACAAATGTAAAAAGACTTTGTACTTTTCAGCAAAAAAAATTTGTTTATTTCACAGTTTTATGAGATAAAACTTTGCCAAAAATTGACAGGAGCATTTTTAAACACAGAAAAAAATATTTCAGGATTAATTGTCCATTCATTGAATTTAATAACTTTCAAAGCGTTTCACAAATGTAAAAAGACTTTGTACTTTTCAGCAAAAAGAATTCGTTTATTTCACAGTTTTATGAGATAAAACTTTGCCAAAAATTGACAGGAGCATTTTTAACACAGAAAAATATATTTCAGGATTAATTGTCCATTCATTGAATTTAATAACTTTCAAAGCGTTTCACAAATGTAAAAAGACTTTGTACTTTTCAGCAAAAAGAATTCGTTTATTTCACAGTTTTATGAGATAAAACTTTGCCAAAAATTGACAGGAGCATTTTTAAACACAGAAAAATATATTTCAGGTTCAATTGCTCGTTCATTGAATTTAATATCTTTCATAGCGTTTCACAAATGTAAAAAGACTTTGTACCTTTCAGCAAAAAGAATTCGTTTATTTCACAGTTTTATGAGATAAAACTTTGCCAAAAATTGACAGGAGCATTTTTAAACACAGAAAAATATATTTCAGGTTCAATTGTCCATTCATTGAATTTAATATCTTTCAAAGCGTTTCACAAATGTAAAAAGACTTTGTACCTTTCAGCAAAAAAAAATTTGTTTATTTCACAGTTTTATGAGATAAAACTTTGCCAAATACTGACAGGAGCATTTTTTAAAACAGAAAAATATATTTCAGGTTCAATTGCTCGTTCATTGAATTTAATATCTTTCATAGCGTTTCACAAATGTAAAAAGACTTTGTACTTTTCAGCAAAAAAAATTTGTTTATTTCACAGTTTTATGAGATAAAACTTTGCCAAAAATTGACAGGAGCATTTTTAAACACAGAAAAAAATATTTCAGGATTAATTGTCCATTCATTGAATTTAATAACTTTCAAAGCGTTTCACAAATGTAAAAAGACTTTGTACTTTTCAGCAAAAAGAATTCGTTTATTTCACAGTTTTATGAGATAAAACTTTGCCAAAAATTGACAGGAGCATTTTTAAACACAGAAAAAAATATTTCAGGATTAATTGTCCATTCATTGAATTTAATAACTTTCAAAGCGTTTCACAAATGTAAAAAGACTTTGTACCTTTCAGCAAAAAAAATTTGTTTATTTCACAGTTTTATGAGATAAAACTTTGCCAAAAATTGACAGGAGTATTTTTAAACACAGAAAAATATATTTCAGGATTAATTGTCCATTCATTGAATTTAATATCTTTCAAAGCGTTTCACAAATGTAAAAAGACTTTGTACCTTTCAGCAAAAAGAATTCGTTTATTTCACAGTTTTATGAGATAAAACTTTGCCAAAAATTGACAGGAGCATTTTTAAACACAGAAAAATATATTTCAGGTTCAATTGCTCGTTCATTGAATTTAATATCTTTCATAGCGTTTCACAAATGTAAAAAGACTTTGTACCTTTCAGCAAAAAAAATTTGTTTATTTCACAGTTTTATGAGATAAAACTTTGCCAAAAATTGACAGGAGCATTTTTAAACACAGAAAAAAATATTTCAGGATTAATTGTCCATTCATTGAATTTAATAACTTTCAAAGCGTTTCACAAATGTAAAAAGACTTTGTACCTTTCAGCAAAAAAAATTTGTTTATTTCACAGTTTTATGAGATAAAACTTTGCCAAAAATTGACAGGAGTATTTTTAAACACAGAAAAATATATTTCAGGATTAATTGTCCATTCATTGAATTTAATATCTTTCAAAGCGTTTCACAAATGTAAAAAGACTTTGTACCTTTCAGCAAAAAAAATTTGTTTATTTCACAGTTTTATGAGATAAAACTTTGCCAAAAATTGACAGGAGTATTTTTAAACACAGAAAAATATATTTCAGGTTCAATTGTCCATTCATTGAATTTAATATCTTTCAAAGCGTTTCACAAATGTAAAAAGACTTTGTACTTTTCAGCAAAAAGAATTCGTTTATTTCACAGTTTTATGAGATAAAACTTTGCCAAAAATTGACAGGAGCATTTTTAACACAGAAAAATATATTTCAGGATTAATTGTCCATTCATTGAATTTAATAACTTTCAAAGCGTTTCACAAATGTAAAAAGACTTTGTACTTTTCAGCAAAAAGAATTCGTTTATTTCACAGTTTTATGAGATAAAACTTTGCCAAAAATTGACAGGGGCATTTTTAACACAGAAAAATATATTTCAGGTTCAATTGTCCATTCATTGAATTTAATATCTTTCAAAGCGTTTCACAAATGTAAAAAGACTTTGTACTTTTCAGCAAAAAGAATTCGTTTATTTCACAGTTTTATGAGATAAAACTTTGCCAAAAATTGACAGGAGCATTTTTAAACACAGAAAAATATATTTCAGGTTCAATTGTCCATTCATTGAATTTAATATCTTTCAAAGCGTTTCACAAATGTAAAAAGACTTTGTACTTTTCAGCAAAAAGAATTCGTTTATTTCACAGTTTTATGAGATAAAACTTTGCCAAAAATTGACAGGAGCATTTTTAACACAGAAAAATATATTTCAGGATTAATTGTCCATTCATTGAATTTAATATCTTTCAAAGCGTTTCACAAATGTAAAAAGACTTTGTACTTTTCAGCAAAAAGAATTCGTTTATTTCACAGTTTTATGAGATAAAACTTTGCCAAAAATTGACAGGAGCATTTTTAACACAGAAAAATATATTTCAGGATTAATTGTCCATTCATTGAATTTAATAACTTTCAAAGCGTTTCACAAATGTAAAAAGACTTTGTACTTTTCAGCAAAAAGAATTCGTTTATTTCACAGTTTTATGAGATAAAACTTTGCCAAAAATTGACAGGAGCATTTTTAACACAGAAAAATATATTTCAGGATTAATTGTCCATTCATTGAATTTAATAACTTTCAAAGCGTTTCACAAATGTAAAAAGACTTTGTACTTTTCAGCAAAAAGAATTCGTTTATTTCACAGTTTTATGAGATAAAACTTTGCCAAAAATTGACAGGAGCATTTTTAACACAGAAAAATATATTTCAGGTTCAATTGTCCATTCATTGAATTTAATATCTTTCAAAGCGTTTCACAAATGTAAAAAGACTTTGTACTTTTCAGCAAAAAGAATTCGTTTATTTCACAGTTTTATGAGATAAAACTTTGCCAAAAATTGACAGGAGCATTTTTAACACAGAAAAATATATTTCAGGATTAATTGTCCATTCATTGAATTTAATAACTTTCAAAGCGTTTCACAAATGTAAAAAGACTTTGTACTTTTCAGCAAAAAGAATTCGTTTATTTCACAGTTTTATGAGATAAAACTTTGCCAAAAATTGACAGGGGCATTTTTAACACAGAAAAATATATTTCAGGTTCAATTGTCCATTCATTGAATTTAATATCTTTCAAAGCGTTTCACAAATGTAAAAAGACTTTGTACTTTTCAGCAAAAAGAATTCGTTTATTTCACAGTTTTATGAGATAAAACTTTGCCAAAAATTGACAGGAGCATTTTTAAACACAGAAAAATATATTTCAGGTTCAATTGTCCATTCATTGAATTTAATATCTTTCAAAGCGTTTCACAAATGTAAAAAGACTTTGTACTTTTCAGCAAAAAGAATTCGTTTATTTCACAGTTTTATGAGATAAAACTTTGCCAAAAATTGACAGGAGCATTTTTAACACAGAAAAATATATTTCAGGATTAATTGTCCATTCATTGAATTTAATATCTTTCAAAGCGTTTCACAAATGTAAAAAGACTTTGTACTTTTCAGCAAAAAGAATTCGTTTATTTCACAGTTTTATGAGATAAAACTTTGCCAAAAATTGACAGGAGCATTTTTAACACAGAAAAATATATTTCAGGATTAATTGTCCATTCATTGAATTTAATATCTTTCAAAGCGTTTCACAAATGTAAAAAGACTTTGTACTTTTCAGCAAAAAGAATTCGTTTATTTCACAGTTTTATGAGATAAAACTTTGCCAAAAATTGACAGGAGCATTTTTAACACAGAAAAATATATTTCAGGATTAATTGTCCATTCATTGAATTTAATAACTTTCAAAGCGTTTCACAAATGTAAAAAGACTTTGTACTTTTCAGCAAAAAGAATTCGTTTATTTCACAGTTTTATGAGATAAAACTTTGCCAAAAATTGACAGGGGCATTTTTAACACAGAAAAATATATTTCAGGTTCAATTGTCCATTCATTGAATTTAATATCTTTCAAAGCGTTTCACAAATGTAAAAAGACTTTGTACTTTTCAGCAAAAAAAATTTGTTTATTTCACAGTTTTATGAGATAAAACTTTGCCAAAAATTGACAGGAGTATTTTTAAACACAGAAAAATATATTTCAGGTTCAATTGTCCATTCATTGAATTTAATATCTTTCAAAGCGTTTCACAAATGTAAAAAGACTTTGTACTTTTCAGCAAAAAGAATTCGTTTATTTCACAGTTTTATGAGATAAAACTTTGCCAAAAATTGACAGGAGCATTTTTAACACAGAAAAATATATTTCAGGATTAATTGTCCATTCATTGAATTTAATATCTTTCAAAGCGTTTCACAAATGTAAAAAGACTTTGTACTTTTCAGCAAAAAGAATTCGTTTATTTCACAGTTTTATGAGATAAAACTTTGCCAAAAATTGACAGGGGCATTTTTAACACAGAAAAATATATTTCAGGTTCAATTGTCCATTCATTGAATTTAATATCTTTCAAAGCGTTTCACAAATGTAAAAAGACTTTGTACTTTTCAGCAAAAAAAATTCGTTTATTTCACAGTTTTATGAGATAAAACTTTGCCAAAAATTGACAGGAGCATTTTTAAACACAGAAAAATATATTTCAGGTTCAATTGTCCATTCATTGAATTTAATATCTTTCAAAGCGTTTCACAAATGTAAAAAGACTTTGTACTTTTCAGCAAAAAAAATTCGTTTATTTCACAGTTTTATGAGATAAAACTTTGCCAAAAATTGACAGGAGCATTTTTAAACACAGAAAAATATATTTCAGGTTCAATTGTCCATTCATTGAATTTAATATCTTTCAAAGCGTTTCACAAATGTAAAAAGACTTTGTACCTTTCAGCAAAAAAAAATTTGTTTATTTCACAGTTTTATGAGATAAAACTTTGCCAAATACTGACAGGAGCATTTTTTAAAACAGAAAAATATATTTCAGGTTCAATTGCTCGTTCATTGAATTTAATATCTTTCATAGCGTTTCACAAATGTAAAAAGACTTTGTACTTTTCAGCAAAAAAAATTTGTTTATTTCACAGTTTTATGAGATAAAACTTTGCCAAAAATTGACAGGAGCATTTTTAAACACAGAAAAAAATATTTCAGGATTAATTGTCCATTCATTGAATTTAATAACTTTCAAAGCGTTTCACAAATGTAAAAAGACTTTGTACTTTTCAGCAAAAAGAATTCGTTTATTTCACAGTTTTATGAGATAAAACTTTGCCAAAAATTGACAGGAGCATTTTTAACACAGAAAAATATATTTCAGGATTAATTGTCCATTCATTGAATTTAATAACTTTCAAAGCGTTTCACAAATGTAAAAAGACTTTGTACCTTTCAGCAAAAAAAATTTGTTTATTTCACAGTTTTATGAGATAAAACTTTGCCAAAAATTGACAGGAGTATTTTTAAACACAGAAAAATATATTTCAGGATTTATTGTCCATTCATTGAATTTAATATCTTTCAAAGCGTTTCACAAATGTAAAAAGACTTTATACCTTTCAGCAAAAAAAATTTGTTTATTTCACAGTTTTATGAGATAAAACTTTGCCAAAAATTGACAGGAGCATTTTTAAACACAGAAAAAAATATTTCAGGATTAATTGTCCATTCATTGAATTTAATAACTTTCAAAGCGTTTCACAAATGTAAAAAGACTTTGTACCTTTCAGCAAAAAAAATTTGTTTATTTCACAGTTTTATGAGATAAAACTTTGCCAAAAATTGAAAGGAGCCTTTTTAAACACAGAAAAATATATTTCAGGTTCAATTGTCCATTCATTGAATTTAATATCTTTCAAAGCGTTTCACAAATGTAAAAAGACTTTGTACCTTTCAGCAAAAAAAATTTGTTTATTTCACAGTTTTATGAGATAAAACTTTGCCAAATACTGACAGGGGCATTTTTTAAAACAGAAAAATATATTTCAGGTTCAATTGCTCGTTCATTGAATTTAATATCTTTCATAGCGTTTCACAAATGTAAAAAGACTTTGTACCTTTCAGCAATAAAAATTTGTTTATTTCGCAGTTTTATGAGATAAAACTTTGCCAAAAATTGACAGGAGTATTTTTAAACACAGTAAAATATATTTCAGGTTCAATTGTCCATTCATTGAATTTAATATCTTTCAAAGCGTTTCACAAATGTAAAAAGACTTTATACCTTTCAGCAAAAAAAATTTGTTTATTTCACAGTTTTATGAGATAAAACTTTGCCAAAAATTGACAGGAGTATTTTTAAACACAGAAAAATATATTTCAGGTTCAATTGTCCATTCATTGAATTTAATATCTTTCAAAGCGTTTCACAAATGTAAAAAGACTTTGTACTTTTCAGCAAAAAAAATTCGTTTATTTCACAGTTTTATGAGATAAAACTTTGCCAAAAATTGACAGGAGTATTTTTAAACACAGTAAAATATATTTCAGGTTCAATTGTCCATTCATTGAATTTAATATCTTTCAAAGCGTTTCACAAATGTAAAAAGACTTTATACCTTTCAGCAAAAAAAATTTGTTTATTTCACAGTTTTATGAGATAAAACTTTGCCAAAAATTGACAGGAGTATTTTTAAACACAGTAAAATATATTTCAGGTTCAATTGTCCATTCATTGAATTTAATATCTTTCAAAGCGTTTCACAAATGTAAAAAGACTTTGTACTTTTCAGCAAAAAAAATTCGTTTATTTCACAGTTTTATGAGATAAAACTTTGCCAAAAATTGACAGGAGTATTTTTAAACACAGAAAAATATATTTCAGGTTCAATTGTCCATTCATTGAATTTAATATCTTTCAAAGCGTTTCACAAATGTAAAAAGACTTTGTACTTTTCAGCAAAAAAAATTCGTTTATTTCACAGTTTTATGAGATAAAACTTTGCCAAAAATTGACAGGAGTATTTTTAAACACAGTAAAATATATTTCAGGTTCAATTGTCCATTCATTGAATTTAATATCTTTCAAAGCGTTTCACAAATGTAAAAAGACTTTATACCTTTCAGCAAAAAAAATTTGTTTATTTCACAGTTTTATGAGATAAAACTTTGCCAAAAATTGACAGGAGTATTTTTAAACACAGTAAAATATATTTCAGGTTCAATTGTCCATTCATTGAATTTAATATCTTTCAAAGCGTTTCACAAATGTAAAAAGACTTTGTACTTTTCAGCAAAAAAAATTCGTTTATTTCACAGTTTTATGAGATAAAACTTTGCCAAAAATTGACAGGAGCATTTTTAAACACAGAAAAATATATTTCAGGTTCAATTGTCCATTCATTGAATTTAATTTCTTTCAAAGCGTTTCACAAATGTAAAAAGACTTTGTACTTTTCAGGAAAAAAATTTGTTTATTTCACAGTTTTATGAGATAAAACTTTGCCAAAAATTGACAGGAGCATTTTTAACACATAAAAATATATTTCAGGTTCAATTGTCCATTCATTGAATTTAATATCTTTCAAAGCGTTTCACAAATGTAAAAAGACTTTGTACCTTTCAGCAAAAAAAATTTGTTTATTTCACAGTTTTATGAGATAAAACTTTGCCAAATACTGACAGGAGCATTTTTAAACACAGATAAATATATTTCAGGTTCAATTGTCCATTCATTGAATTTAATATCTTTCAAAGCGTTTCACAAATGTAAAAAGACTTTGTACTTTTCAGCAAAAAAAATTTGTTTATTTCACAGTTTTATAAGATAAAACTTTGCCAAAAATTGACAGGAGTATTTTTAAACACATAAAAATATATTTCAGGTTCAATTGTCCATTTATTGAATTTAATATCTTTCAAAGCGTTTCACAAATGTAAAAAGACTTTGTACTTTTCAGCAAAAAAAATTTGTTTATTTCACAGTTTTATAAGATAAAACTTTGCCAAAAATTAACAGGAGTATTTTTAAACACATAAAAATATATTTCAGGTTCAATTGTCCATTCATTGAATTTAATTTCTTTCAAAGCGTTTCACAAATGTAAAAAGACTTTGTACTTTTCAGGAAAAAAATTTGTTTATTTCACAGTTTTATGAGATAAAACTTTGCCAAAAATTGACAGGAGCATTTTTAAACACATAAAAATATATTTCAGGTTCAATTGTCCATTCATTGAATTTAATATCTTTCAAAGCGTTTCACAAATGTAAAAAGACTTTGTACTTTTCAGGAAAAAAATTTGTTTATTTCACAGTTTTATGAGATAAAACTTTGCCAAAAATTGACAGGAGCATTTTTAAACACATGAAAATATATTTCAGGTTCAATTGTCCATTCATTGAATTTAATATCTTTCAAAGCGTTTCACAAATGTAAAAAGACATTGTACTTTTCAGCAAAAAAAATTCGTTTATTTCACAGTTTTATGAGATAAAACTTTGCCCAAAATTGACAGGAGCATTTTTAAACACAGATAAATATATTTCAGGTTCAATTGTCCATTCATTGAATTTAATATCTTTCAAAGCGTTTCACAAATGTAAAAAGACTTTGTACTTTTCAGCAAAAAAAATTTGTTTATTTCACAGTTTTATAAGATAAAACTTTGCCAAAAATTGACAGGAGTATTTTTAAACACATAAAAATATATTTCAGGTTCAATTGTCCATTTATTGAATTTAATATCTTTCAAAGCGTTTCACAAATGTAAAAAGACTTTGTACCTTTCAGCAAAAAAAATTTGTTTATTTCACAGTTTTATGAGATAAAACTTTGCCAAAAATTGACAGGAGTGTTTTTAAACACAGATAAATATATTTCAGGTTCAATTGTCCATTCATTGAATTTAATATCTTTCAAAGCGTTTCACAAATGTAAAAAGACATTGTACTTTTCAGCAAAAAAAATTCGTTTATTTCACAGTTTTATGAGATAAAACTTTGCCCAAAATTGACAGGAGCATTTTTAAACACAGATAAATATATTTCAGGTTCAATTGTCCATTCATTGAATTTAATATCTTTCAAAGCGTTTCACAAATGTAAAAAGACTTTGTACTTTTCAGCAAAAAAAATTTGTTTATTTCACAGTTTTATAAGATAAAACTTTGCCAAAAATTGACAGGAGTATTTTTAAACACATAAAAATATATTTCAGGTTCAATTGCTCGTTCATTGAATTTAATATCTTTCAAAGCGTTTCACAAATGTAAAAAGACTTTGTACCTTTCAGCAAAAAAAATTTGTTTATTTCACAGTTTTATGAGATAAAACTTTGCCAAAAATTGACAGGAGTGTTTTTAAACACAGAAAAATATATTTCAGGATTAATTGTCCATTCATTGAATTTAATATCTTTCAAAGCGTTTCACAAATGTAAAAAGACTTTGTACCTTTCAGCAAAAAAAAATTTGTTTATTTCACAGTTTTATGAGATAAAACTTTGCCAAAAATTGACAGGAGTATTTTTAAACACAGAAAAATATATTTCAGGATTTATTGTCCATTCATTGAATTTAATATCTTTCAAAGCGTTTCACAAATGTAAAAAGACTTTATACCTTTCAGCAAAAAAAATTTGTTTATTTCACAGTTTTATGAGATAAAACTTTGCCAAAAATTGACAGGAGCATTTTTAAACACAGAAAAAAATATTTCAGGATTAATTGTCCATTCATTGAATTTAATAACTTTCAAAGCGTTTCACAAATGTAAAAAGACTTTGTACCTTTCAGCAAAAAAAATTTGTTTATTTCACAGTTTTATGAGATAAAACTTTGCCAAAAATTGAAAGGAGCCTTTTTAAACACAGAAAAATATATTTCAGGTTCAATTGTCCATTCATTGAATTTAATATCTTTCAAAGCGTTTCACAAATGTAAAAAGACTTTGTACCTTTCAGCAAAAAAAATTTGTTTATTTCACAGTTTTATGAGATAAAACTTTGCCAAATACTGACAGGGGCATTTTTTAAAACAGAAAAATATATTTCAGGTTCAATTGCTCGTTCATTGAATTTAATATCTTTCATAGCGTTTCACAAATGTAAAAAGACTTTGTACCTTTCAGCAATAAAAATTTGTTTATTTCGCAGTTTTATGAGATAAAACTTTGCCAAAAATTGACAGGAGTATTTTTAAACACAGTAAAATATATTTCAGGTTCAATTGTCCATTCATTGAATTTAATATCTTTCAAAGCGTTTCACAAATGTAAAAAGACTTTATACCTTTCAGCAAAAAAAATTTGTTTATTTCACAGTTTTATGAGATAAAACTTTGCCAAAAATTGACAGGAGTATTTTTAAACACAGAAAAATATATTTCAGGTTCAATTGTCCATTCATTGAATTTAATATCTTTCAAAGCGTTTCACAAATGTAAAAAGACTTTGTACTTTTCAGCAAAAAAAATTCGTTTATTTCACAGTTTTATGAGATAAAACTTTGCCAAAAATTGACAGGAGTATTTTTAAACACAGTAAAATATATTTCAGGTTCAATTGTCCATTCATTGAATTTAATATCTTTCAAAGCGTTTCACAAATGTAAAAAGACTTTATACCTTTCAGCAAAAAAAATTTGTTTATTTCACAGTTTTATGAGATAAAACTTTGCCAAAAATTGACAGGAGTATTTTTAAACACAGTAAAATATATTTCAGGTTCAATTGTCCATTCATTGAATTTAATATCTTTCAAAGCGTTTCACAAATGTAAAAAGACTTTGTACTTTTCAGCAAAAAAAATTCGTTTATTTCACAGTTTTATGAGATAAAACTTTGCCAAAAATTGACAGGAGTATTTTTAAACACAGAAAAATATATTTCAGGTTCAATTGTCCATTCATTGAATTTAATATCTTTCAAAGCGTTTCACAAATGTAAAAAGACTTTGTACTTTTCAGCAAAAAAAATTCGTTTATTTCACAGTTTTATGAGATAAAACTTTGCCAAAAATTGACAGGAGTATTTTTAAACACAGTAAAATATATTTCAGGTTCAATTGTCCATTCATTGAATTTAATATCTTTCAAAGCGTTTCACAAATGTAAAAAGACTTTATACCTTTCAGCAAAAAAAATTTGTTTATTTCACAGTTTTATGAGATAAAACTTTGCCAAAAATTGACAGGAGTATTTTTAAACACAGTAAAATATATTTCAGGTTCAATTGTCCATTCATTGAATTTAATATCTTTCAAAGCGTTTCACAAATGTAAAAAGACTTTGTACTTTTCAGCAAAAAAAATTCGTTTATTTCACAGTTTTATGAGATAAAACTTTGCCAAAAATTGACAGGAGCATTTTTAAACACAGAAAAATATATTTCAGGTTCAATTGTCCATTCATTGAATTTAATTTCTTTCAAAGCGTTTCACAAATGTAAAAAGACTTTGTACTTTTCAGGAAAAAAATTTGTTTATTTCACAGTTTTATGAGATAAAACTTTGCCAAAAATTGACAGGAGCATTTTTAACACATAAAAATATATTTCAGGTTCAATTGTCCATTCATTGAATTTAATATCTTTCAAAGCGTTTCACAAATGTAAAAAGACTTTGTACCTTTCAGCAAAAAAAATTTGTTTATTTCACAGTTTTATGAGATAAAACTTTGCCAAATACTGACAGGAGCATTTTTAAACACAGATAAATATATTTCAGGTTCAATTGTCCATTCATTGAATTTAATATCTTTCAAAGCGTTTCACAAATGTAAAAAGACTTTGTACTTTTCAGCAAAAAAAATTTGTTTATTTCACAGTTTTATAAGATAAAACTTTGCCAAAAATTGACAGGAGTATTTTTAAACACATAAAAATATATTTCAGGTTCAATTGTCCATTTATTGAATTTAATATCTTTCAAAGCGTTTCACAAATGTAAAAAGACTTTGTACTTTTCAGCAAAAAAAATTTGTTTATTTCACAGTTTTATAAGATAAAACTTTGCCAAAAATTAACAGGAGTATTTTTAAACACATAAAAATATATTTCAGGTTCAATTGTCCATTCATTGAATTTAATTTCTTTCAAAGCGTTTCACAAATGTAAAAAGACTTTGTACTTTTCAGGAAAAAAATTTGTTTATTTCACAGTTTTATGAGATAAAACTTTGCCAAAAATTGACAGGAGCATTTTTAAACACATAAAAATATATTTCAGGTTCAATTGTCCATTCATTGAATTTAATATCTTTCAAAGCGTTTCACAAATGTAAAAAGACTTTGTACTTTTCAGGAAAAAAATTTGTTTATTTCACAGTTTTATGAGATAAAACTTTGCCAAAAATTGACAGGAGCATTTTTAAACACATGAAAATATATTTCAGGTTCAATTGTCCATTCATTGAATTTAATATCTTTCAAAGCGTTTCACAAATGTAAAAAGACATTGTACTTTTCAGCAAAAAAAATTCGTTTATTTCACAGTTTTATGAGATAAAACTTTGCCCAAAATTGACAGGAGCATTTTTAAACACAGATAAATATATTTCAGGTTCAATTGTCCATTCATTGAATTTAATATCTTTCAAAGCGTTTCACAAATGTAAAAAGACTTTGTACTTTTCAGCAAAAAAAATTTGTTTATTTCACAGTTTTATAAGATAAAACTTTGCCAAAAATTGACAGGAGTATTTTTAAACACATAAAAATATATTTCAGGTTCAATTGTCCATTTATTGAATTTAATATCTTTCAAAGCGTTTCACAAATGTAAAAAGACTTTGTACCTTTCAGCAAAAAAAATTTGTTTATTTCACAGTTTTATGAGATAAAACTTTGCCAAAAATTGACAGGAGTGTTTTTAAACACAGATAAATATATTTCAGGTTCAATTGTCCATTCATTGAATTTAATATCTTTCAAAGCGTTTCACAAATGTAAAAAGACATTGTACTTTTCAGCAAAAAAAATTCGTTTATTTCACAGTTTTATGAGATAAAACTTTGCCCAAAATTGACAGGAGCATTTTTAAACACAGATAAATATATTTCAGGTTCAATTGTCCATTCATTGAATTTAATATCTTTCAAAGCGTTTCACAAATGTAAAAAGACTTTGTACTTTTCAGCAAAAAAAATTTGTTTATTTCACAGTTTTATAAGATAAAACTTTGCCAAAAATTGACAGGAGTATTTTTAAACACATAAAAATATATTTCAGGTTCAATTGCTCGTTCATTGAATTTAATATCTTTCAAAGCGTTTCACAAATGTAAAAAGACTTTGTACCTTTCAGCAAAAAAAATTTGTTTATTTCACAGTTTTATGAGATAAAACTTTGCCAAAAATTGACAGGAGTGTTTTTAAACACAGAAAAATATATTTCAGGATTAATTGTCCATTCATTGAATTTAATATCTTTCAAAGCGTTTCACAAATGTAAAAAGACTTTGTACCTTTCAGCAAAAAAAAATTTGTTTATTTCACAGTTTTATGAGATAAAACTTTGCCAAATACTGACAGGAGCATTTTTAAACACAGAAATATATATTTCAGGTTCAATTGCTCGTTCATTGAATTTAATATCTTTCAAAGCGTTTCACAAATGTAAAAAGACTTTGTACCTTTCAGCAAAAAAAATTTGTTTATTTCACAGTTTTATGAGATAAAACTTTGCCAAAAATTGACAGGAGTATTTTTAAACACAGAAAAATATATTTCAGGATTAATTGTCCATTCATTGAATTTAATATCTTTCAAAGCGTTTCACAAATGTAAAAAGACATTGTACTTTTCAGCAAAAAAAATTCGTTTATTTCACAGCTTTATGAGATAAAACTTTGCCAAAAATTGACAGGAGCATTTTTAAACACAGATAAATATATTTCAGGTTTAATTGTCCATTTATTGAATTTAATATCTTTCAAAGCGTTTCACAAATGTAAAAAGACTTTGTACTTTTCAGCAAAAAAAATTTGTTTATTTCACAGTTTTATGAGATAAAACTTTGCCAAAAATTGACAGGAGCATTTTTAAACACAGATAAATATATTTCAGGTTCAATTGTCCATTCATTGAATTTAATATCTTTCAAAGCGTTTCACAAATGTAAAAAGACTTTGTACTTTTCAGCAAAAAAAATTTGTTTATTTCACAGTTTTATGAGATAAAACTTTGCCAAAAATTGACAGGAGTAATTTTAAACACATAAAAATATATTTCAGGTTCAATTGTCCATTTATTGAATTTAATATCTTTCAAAGCGTTTCACAAATGTAAAAAGACTTTGTACTTTTCAGCAAAAAAAATTTGTTTATTTCACAGTTTTATGAGATAAAACTTTGCCAAAAATTGACAGGAGCATTTTTAAACACAGAAAAATATATTTCAGGTTCAATTGTCCATTCATTGAATTTAATATCTTTCAAAGCGTTTCACAAATGTAAAAAGACATTGTACTTTTCAGCAAAAGAAATTCGTTTATTTCACAGTTTTATGAGATAAAACTTTGCCAAAAATTGACAGGTGCATTTCTAAACACAGATAAATATATTTCAGGTTCAATTGTCCATTCATTGAATTTAATATCTTTCAAAGCGTTTCACAAATGTAAAAAGACATTGTACTTTTCAGCAAAAAAAATTCGTTTATTTCACAGCTTTATGAGATAAAACTTTGCCAAAAATTGACAGGAGCATTTTTAAACACAGATAAATATATTTCAGGTTCAATTGTCCATTTATTGAATTTAATATCTTTCAAAGCGTTTCACAAATGTAAAAAGACTTTGAACTTTTCAGCAAAAAAAATTTGTTTATTTCACAGTTTTATGAGATAAAACTTTGCCAAAAATTGACAGGAGCATTTTTAAACACAGATAAATATATTTCAGGTTCAATTGTCCATTCATTGAATTTAATATCTTTCAAAGCGTTTCACAAATGTAAAAAGACATTGTACTTTTCAGCAAAAAAAATTCGTTTATTTCACAGTTTTATGAGATAAAACTTTGCGAAAAATTGACAGGAGCATTTTTAAACACAGAAAAATATATTTCAGGTTCAATTGTCCATTCATTGAATTTAATATCTTTCAAAGCGTTTCACAAATGTAAAAAGACATTGTACTTTTCAGCAAAAAAAATTTGTTTATTTCACAGTTTTATGAGATAAAACTTTGCCAAAAATTGACAGGAGTATTTTTAAACACACAAAAATATATTTCAGGTTCAATTGTCCATTTATTGAATTTAATATCTTTCAAAGCGTTTCACAAATGTAAAAAGACTTTGTACTTTTCAGCAAAAAAAATTTGTTTATTTCACAGTTTTATGAGATAAAACTTTGCCAAAAATTGACAGGAGCATTTTTAAACACAGAAAAATATATTTCAGGTTCAATTGTCCATACATTGAATTTAATATCTTTCAAAGCGTTTCACAAATGTAAAAAGACATTGTACTTTTCAGCAAAAAAAATTCGTTTATTTCACAGTTTTATGAGATAAAACTTTGCCAAAAATTGACAGGAGCATTTTTAAACACAGATAAATATATTTCAGGTTCAATTGTCCATTCATTGAATTTAATATCTTTCAAAGCGTTTCACAAATGTAAAAAGACTTTGTACTTTTCAGCAAAAAAAATTTGTTTATTTCACAGTTTTATAAGATAAAACTTTGCCAAAAATTGACAGGAGCATTTTTTAAAACAGAAAAATATATTTCAGGTTCAATTGCTCGTTCATTGAATTTAATATCTTTCAAAGCGTTTCACAAATGTAAAAAGACTTTGTACCTTTCAGCAAAAAAAATTTGTTTATTTCACAGTTTTATGAGATAAAACTTTGCCAAAAATTGACAGGAGTATTTTTAAACACAGAAGAATATATTTCAGGATTAATTGTCCATTCATTGAATTTAATATCTTTCAAAGCGTTTCACAAATGTAAAAAGACTTTGTACCTTTCAGCAAAAAAAAATTTGTTTATTTCACAGTTTTATGAGATAAAACTTTGCAAAATACTGACAGGAGCATTTTTTAAAACAGAAAAATATATTTCAGGTTCAATTGTCCATTCATTGAATTTAATATCTTTCAAAGCGTTTCACAAATGTAAAAAGACTTTGTACCTTTCAGCAAAAACAAATTTGTTTATTTCACAGTTTTATGAGATAAAACTTTGCCAAATACTGACAGGAGCATTTTTTAAAACAGAAAAATATATTTCAGGTTCAATTGCTCGTTCATTGAATTTAATATCTTTCAAAGCGTTTCACAAATGTAAAAAGACATTGTACTTTTCAGCAAAAAAAATTTGTTTATTTCAAAGTTTTGTGAGATAAAACTTTGCCAAAAATTGACAGGAGCATTTTTAACACAGAAAAATATATTTCAGGATTTATTGTCCATTCATTGAATTTAATATCTTTCAAAGCGTTTCACAAATGTAAAAAGACTTTGTACCTTTCAGCAAAAAAAATTTGATTATTTCACAGTTTTATGAGATAAAACCTTGCCAAAAATTGACAGGAGCATTTTTAAACACAGAAAAATATATTTCAGGTTCAATTGTCCATTCATTGAATTTAATATCTTTCAAAGCGTTTCACAAATGTAAAAAGACTTTATACCTTTCAGCAAAAAAAATTTGTTTATTTCAAAGTTTTATGAGATAAAAGTTTGCCAAAGATTGACAGGAGCATTTTTAAACACAGAAAAATATATTTCAGGTTCAATTGTCCATTCATTGAATTTAATATCTTTCAAAGCGTTTCACAAATGTAAAAAGACTTTGTACCTTTCAGCAAAAAAAATTTGTTTATTTCACAGTTTTATGAGATAAAACTTTGCCAAAAATTGACAGTAGTATTTTTAAACACATAAAAATATATTTCAGGTTCAATTGTCCATTTATTGAATTTAATATCTTTCAAAGCGTTTCACAAATGTAAAAAGACTTTGTACCTTTCAGCAAAAAAAATTTGTTTATTTCACAGTTTTATGAGATAAAACTTTGCCAAAAATTGACAGGAGCATTTTTAAACACAGAAAAATACATTTCAGGTTCAACTGTTCATTCATTGAATTTAATATCTTTCAAAGCGTTTCACAAATGTAAAAAGACTTTGTACCTATCAGCAAAAAAATTTGTTTATTTCCCAGTTTTATGAGATAAAACTTTGCCAAAAATTGACAGGAGCATTTTTAAACACAGAAAAATATATTTCAGGTTCAATTGTCCATTCATTGAATTTAATATCTTTCAAAGCATTTCACAAATGTAAAAAGACTTTGTACTTTTCAGCAAAAAAAATTCGTTTATTTCACAATTTTATGAGATAAAACTTTGCCAAAAATTGACAGGAGCATTTTTAAACACAGATAAATATATTTCAGGTTCAATTGTCCATTTATTGAATTTAATATCTTTCAAAGCGTTTCACAAATGTAAAAAGACTTTGTACCTTTCAGCAAAAAAAATTTGTTTATTTCACAGTTTTATGAGATAAAACTTTGCCAAAAATTGATAGGAGCATTTTTAAACACGGAAAAATATATTTCAGGATTAATTGTCCATTCATTGAATTTAATATCTTTCAAAGCGTTTCACAAATGTAAAAAGACTTTGTACCTTTCAGCAAAAAAAATTTGTTTATTTCACAGTTTTATGAGATAAAAGTTTGCCAAAAATTGACAGGAGTATTTTTAAACACAGAAAAATATTTTTCAGGATTAATTGTACATTCATTGAATTTAATATCTTTCAAAGCGTTTCACAAATGTAAAAAGACTTTGTACCTTTCAGCAAAAAAAATTTGTTTATTTCACAGTTTTATGAGATAAAACTTTGCCAAAAATTGATAGGAGCATTTTTAAACACGGAAAAATATATTTCAGGTTCAATTGTCCATTCATTGAATTTAATATCTTTCAAAGCGTTTCACAAATGTAAAAAGACTTTGTACCTTTCAGCAAAAAAAATTTGTTTATTTCACAGTTTTATGAGATAAAAGTTTGCCAAAAATTGACAGGAGTATTTTTAAACACAGAAAAATATTTTTCAGGATTAATTGTACATTCATTGAATTTAATATCTTTCAAAGCGTTTCACAAATGTATAAAGACTTTGTACCTTTCAGCAAAAAAAATTTGTTTATTTCACAGTTTTATGAGATAAAAGTTTGCAAAAAATTGACAGGAGCATTTTTAAACACAGAAAAATATATTTCAGGTTCAATTGTCCATTCATTGAATTTAATATCTTTCAAAGCGTTTCACAAATGTAAAAAGACTTTGTACCTTTCAGCAAAAAAAATTTGTTTATTTCACAGTTTTATGAGATAAAACTTTGCCAAAAATTGACAGGAGCATTTTTAAACACAGACAAATACGTTTCAGGATTAATTGTCCATTCATTGAATTTAATATCTTTCAAAGCGTTTCACAAATGTAAAAAGACTTTGTACCTATCAGCAAAAAAATTTGTTTATTTCACAGTTTTATGAGATAAAACTTTGCCAAAAATTGACAGGAGCATTTTTAAACACAGAAAAATATATTTCAGGTTCAATTGTCCATTCATTGAATTTAATATCTTTCAAAGCGTTTCACAAATGTAAAAAGACATTGTACTTTTCAGCAAAAAAAATTCGTTTATTTCACAGTTTTATGAGATAAAACTTTGCCAAAAATTGACAGGAGCATTTTTAAACACTGATAAATATATTTCAAGTTCAATTGTCCATTCATTGAATTTAATATCTTACAAAGCGTTTCACAAATGTAAAAAGACTTTGTACCTTTCAGCAAAAAAAATTTGTTTATTTCACAGTTTTATGAGATAAAACTTTGCCAAAAATTGACAGGAGTATTTTTAAACACAGAAAAATATTTTTCAGGATTAATTGTACATTCATTGAATTTAATATCTTTCAAAGCGTTTCACAAATGTAAAAAGACTTTGTACCTTTCAGCAAAAAAAATTTGTTTATTTCACAGTTTTATGAGATAAAACTTTGCCAAAAATTGATAGGAGCATTTTTAAACACGGAAAAATATATTTCAGGTTCAATTGTCCATTCATTGAATTTAATATCTTTCAAAGCGTTTCACAAATGTAAAAAGACTTTGTACCTTTCAGCAAAAAAAATTTGTTTATTTCACAGTTTTATGAGATAAAAGTTTGCCAAAAATTGACAGGAGTATTTTTAAACACAGAAAAATATTTTTCAGGATTAATTGTACATTCATTGAATTTAATATCTTTCAAAGCGTTTCACAAATGTATAAAGACTTTGTACCTTTCAGCAAAAAAAATTTGTTTATTTCACAGTTTTATGAGATAAAAGTTTGCAAAAAATTGACAGGAGCATTTTTAAACTCAGAAAAATATATTTCAGGTTCAATTGTCCATTCATTGAATTTAATATCTTTCAAAGCGTTTCACAAATGTAAAAAGACTTTGTACCTTTCAGCAAAAAAAATTTGTTTATTTCACGGTTTTATGAGATAAAACTTTGCCAAAAATTGACAGGAGCATTTTTAAACACAGACAAATACGTTTCAGGATTAATTGTCCATTCATTGAATTTAATATCTTTCAAAGCGTTTCACAAATGTAAAAAGACTTTGTACCTATCAGCAAAAAAATTTGTTTATTTCACAGTTTTATGAGATAAAACTTTGCCAAAAATTGACAGGAGCATTTTTAAACACAGAAAAATATATTTCAGGTTCAATTGTCCATTCATTGAATTTAATATCTTTCAAAGCGTTTCACAAATGTAAAAAGACATTGTACTTTTCAGCAAAAAAAATTCGTTTATTTCACAGTTTTATGAGATAAAACTTTGCCAAAAATTGACAGGAGCATTTTTAAACACTGATAAATATATTTCAAGTTCAATTGTCCATTCATTGAATTTAATATCTTACAAAGCGTTTCACAAATGTAAAAAGACTTTGTACCTTTCAGCAAAAAAAATTTGTTTATTTCACAGTTTTATGAGATAAAACTTTGCCAAAAATTGACAGGAGTATTTTTAAACACAGAAAAATATTTTTCAGGATTAATTGTACATTCATTGAATTTAATATCTTTCAAAGCGTTTCACAAATGTAAAAAGACTTTGTACCTTTCAGCAAAAAAAATTTGTTTATTTCACAGTTTTATGAGATAAAACTTTGCCAAAAATTGACAGGAGTATTTTTAAACACAGAAAAATATATTTCAGGATTAATTGTCCATTCATTGAATTTAATATCTTTCAAAGCGTTTCACAAATGTAAAAAGACTTTATACCTTTCAGCAAAAAAAATTTGTTTATTTCAAAGTTTTATGAGATAAAACTTTGCCAAAAATTGACAGGAGCATTTTTAAACACAGAAAAATATATTTCAGGTTCAATTGTCCATTCATTGAATTTAATATCTTTCAAAGCGTTTCACAAATGTAAAAAGACTTTATACCTTTCAGCAAAAAAAATTTGTTTATTTCAAAGTTTTATGAGATAAAACTTTGCCAAAAATTGACAGGAGCATTTTTAAACACAGAAAAATATATTTCAGGTTCAATTGTCCATTCATTGAATTTAATATCTTTCAAAGCGTTTCACAAATGTAAAAAGACATTGTACTTTTCAGCAAAAAAAATTCGTTTATTTCACAGTTTTATGAGATAAAACTTTGCCAAAAATTGACAGGAGCATTTTTAAACACTGATAAATATATTTCAAGTTCAATTGTCCATTCATTGAATTTAATATCTTACAAAGCGTTTCACAAATGTAAAAAGACTTTGTACCTTTCAGCAAAAAAAATTTGTTTATTTCACAGTTTTATGAGATAAAACTTTGCCAAAAATTGACAGGAGTATTTTTAAACACAGAAAAATATTTTTCAGGATTAATTGTACATTCATTGAATTTAATATCTTTCAAAGCGTTTCACAAATGTAAAAAGACTTTGTACCTATCAGCAAAAAAATTTGTTTATTTCACAGTTTTATGAGATAAAACTTTGCCAAAAATTGACAGGAGCATTTTTAAACACAGAAAAATATATTTCAGGTTCAATTGTCCATTCATTGAATTTAATATCTTTCAAAGCGTTTCACAAATGTAAAAAGACTTTATACCTTTCAGCAAAAAAAATTTGTTTATTTCAAAGTTTTATGAGATAAAACTTTGCCAAAAATTGATAGGAGCATTTTTAAACACGGAAAAATATATTTCAGGTTCAATTGTCCATTCATTGAATTTAATATCTTTCAAAGCGTTTCACAAATGTAAAAAGACTTTATACCTTTCAGCAAAAAAAATTTGTTTATTTCAAAGTTTTATGAGATAAAACTTTGCCAAAAATTGATAGGAGCATTTTTAAACACGGAAAAATATATTTCAGGTTCAATTGTCCATTCATTGAATTTAATATCTTTCAAAGCGTTTCACAAATGTAAAAAGACTTTGTACCTTTCAGCAAAAAAAATTTGTTTATTTCACAGTTTTATGAGATAAAACTTTGCCAAAAATTGACAGGAGTATTTTTAAACACAGAAAAATATTTTTCAGGATTAATTGTACATTCATTGAATTTAATATCTTTCAAAGCGTTTCACAAATGTAAAAAGACTTTGTACCTTTCAGCAAAAAAAATTTGTTTATTTCACAGTTTTATGAGATAAAACTTTGCCAAAAATTGACAGGAGTATTTTTAAACACAGAAAAATATATTTCAGGATTAATTGTCCATTCATTGAATTTAATATCTTTCAAAGCGTTTCACAAATGTAAAAAGACTTTATACCTTTCAGCAAAAAAAATTTGTTTATTTCAAAGTTTTATGAGATAAAACTTTGCCAAAAATTGACAGGAGCATTTTTAAACACAGAAAAATATATTTCAGGTTCAATTGTCCATTCATTGAATTTAATATCTTTCAAAGCGTTTCACAAATGTAAAAAGACTTTGTACCTTTCAGCAAAAAAAATTTGTTTATTTCACAGTTTTATGAGATAAAACTTTGCCAAAAATTGACAGGAGTATTTTTAAACACATAAAAATATATTTCAGGTTCAATTGTCCATTTATTGAATTTAATATCTTTCAAAGCGTTTCACAAATGTAAAAAGACTTTGTACCTTTCAGCAAAAAAAATTTGTTTATTTCACAGTTTTATGAGATAAAACTTTGCCAAAAATTGACAGGAGTATTTTTAAACACAGAAAAATATTTTTCAGGATTAATTGTACATTCATTGAATTTAATATCTTTCAAAGCGTTTCACAAATGTAAAAAGACTTTGTACCTTTCAGCAAAAAAAATTTGTTTATTTCACAGTTTTATGAGATAAAACTTTGCCAAAAATTGACAGGAGTATTTTTAAACACAGAAAAATACATTTCAGGTTCAATTGTCCATTCATTGAATTTAATATCTTTCAAAGCGTTTCACAAATGTAAAAAGACTTTATACCTTTCAGCAAAAAAAATTTGTTTATTTCAAAGTTTTATGAGATAAAACTTTGCCAAAAATTGACAGGAGTATTTTTAAACACATAAAAATATATTTCAGGTTCAATTGTCCATTCATTGAATTTAATATCTTTCAAAGCGTTTCACAAATGTAAAAAGACTTTATACCTTTCAGCAAAAAAAATTTGTTTATTTCAAAGTTTTATGAGATAAAACTTTGCCAAAAATTGACAGGAGCATTTTTAAACACAGAAAAATATATTTCAGGTTCAATTGTCCATTCATTGAATTTAATATCTTTCAAAGCGTTTCACAAATGTAAAAAGACTTTGTACCTTTCAGCAAAAAAAATTTGTTTATTTCACAGTTTTATGAGATAAAACTTTGCCAAAAATTGACAGGAGTATTTTTAAACACATAAAAATATATTTCAGGTTCAATTGTCCATTTATTGAATTTAATATCTTTCAAAGCGTTTCACAAATGTAAAAAGACTTTGTACCTTTCAGCAAAAAAAATTTGTTTATTTCACAGTTTTATGAGATAAAACTTTGCCAAAAATTGACAGGAGCATTTTTAAACACAGAAAAATACATTTCAGGTTCAATTGTCCATTCATTGAATTTAATATCTTTCAAAGCGTTTCACAAATGTAAAAAGACTTTGTACCTATCAGCAAAAAAATTTGTTTATTTCACAGTTTTATGAGATAAAACTTTGCCAAAAATTGACAGGAGCATTTTTAAACACAGAAAAATATATTTCAGGTTCAATTGTCCATTCATTGAATTTAATTTCTTTAAAAGCGTTTCACAAATGTAAAAAGACATTGTACTTTTCAGCAAAAAAAATTCGTATATTTCACAGTTTTATGAGATAAAACTTTGCCAAAAATTGACAGGAGCATTTTTAAACACAGAAAAATATATTTCAGGTTCAATTGTCCATTCATTGAATTTAATATCTTTCAAAGCGTTTCACAAATGTAAAAAGACTTTGTACCTTTCAGCAAAAAAAATTTGTTTATTTCACAGTTTTATGAGATAAAACTTTGCCAAAAATTGACAGGAGTATTTTTAAACACAGAAAAATATATTTCAGGATTAATTGTCCATTCATTGAATTTAATATCTTTCAAAGCGTTTCACAAATGTAAAAAGACTTTATACCTTTCAGCAAAAAAAATTTGTTTATTTCAAAGTTTTATGAGATAAAACTTTGCCAAAAATTGATAGGAGCATTTTTAAACACGGAAAAATATATTTCAGGTTCAATTGTCCATTCATTGAATTTAATATCTTTCAAAGCGTTTCACAAATGTAAAAAGACTTTGTACCTTTCAGCTAAAAAAATTTGTTTATTTCACAGTTTTATGAGATAAAACTTTGCCAAAAATTGATAGGAGCATTTTTAAACACGGAAAAATATATTTCAGGTTCAATTGTCCATTCATTGAATTTAATATCTTTCAAAGCGTTTCACAAATGTAAAAAGACTTTATACCTTTCAGCAAAAAAAATTTGTTTATTTCAAAGTTTTATGAGATAAAACTTTGCCAAAAATTGATAGGAGCATTTTTAAACACGGAAAAATATATTTCAGGTTTAATTGTCCATTTATTGAATTTAATATCTTTCAAAGCGTTTCACAAATGTAAAAAGACTTTGTACCTATCAGCAAAAAAATTTGTTTATTTCACAGTTTTATGAGATAAAACTTTGCCAAAAATTGACAGGAGCATTTTTAAACACAGAAAAATATATTTCAGGTTCAATTGTCCATTCATTGAATTTAATATCTTTCAAAGCGTTTCACAAATGTAAAAAGACATTGTACTTTTCAGCAAAAAAAATTCGTTTATTTCACAGTTTTATGAGATAAAACTTTGCCAAAAATTGACAGGAGCATTTTTAAACACTGATAAATATATTTCAAGTTCAATTGTCCATTCATTGAATTTAATATCTTTCAAAGCGTTTCACAAATGTAAAAAGACTTTGTACCTTTCAGCAAAAAAAATTTGTTTATTTCACAGTTTTATGAGATAAAACTTTGCCAAAAATTGACAGGAGTATTTTTAAACACAGAAAAATATTTTTCAGGATTAATTGTACATTCATTGAATTTAATATCTTTCAAAGCGTTTCACAAATGTAAAAAGACTTTGTACCTTTCAGCAAAAAAAATTTGTTTATTTCACAGTTTTATGAGATAAAACTTTGCCAAAAATTGACAGGAGTATTTTTAAACACAGAAAAATATATTTCAGGATTAATTGTCCATTCATTGAATTTAATATCTTTCAAAGCGTTTCACAAATGTAAAAAGACTTTATACCTTTCAGCAAAAAAAATTTGTTTATTTCAAAGTTTTATGAGATAAAACTTTGCCAAAAATTGATAGGAGCATTTTTAAACACGGAAAAATATATTTCAGGTTCAATTGTCCATTCATTGAATTTAATATCTTTCAAAGCGTTTCACAAATGTAAAAAGACTTTATACCTTTCAGCAAAAAAAATTTGTTTATTTCAAAGTTTTATGAGATAAAACTTTGCCAAAAATTGATAGGAGCATTTTTAAACACGGAAAAATATATTTCAGGTTCAATTGTCCATTCATTGAATTTAATATCTTTCAAAGCGTTTCACAAATGTAAAAAGACTTTGTACCTTTCAGCAAAAAAAATTTGTTTATTTCACAGTTTTATGAGATAAAACTTTGCCAAAAATTGACAGGAGTATTTTTAAACACAGAAAAATATTTTTCAGGATTAATTGTACATTCATTGAATTTAATATCTTTCAAAGCGTTTCACAAATGTAAAAAGACTTTGTACCTTTCAGCAAAAAAAATTTGTTTATTTCACAGTTTTATGAGATAAAACTTTGCCAAAAATTGACAGGAGTATTTTTAAACACAGAAAAATATATTTCAGGATTAATTGTCCATTCATTGAATTTAATATCTTTCAAAGCGTTTCACAAATGTAAAAAGACTTTATACCTTTCAGCAAAAAAAATTTGTTTATTTCAAAGTTTTATGAGATAAAACTTTGCCAAAAATTGACAGGAGCATTTTTAAACACAGAAAAATATATTTCAGGTTCAATTGTCCATTCATTGAATTTAATTTCTTTAAAAGCGTTTCACAAATGTAAAAAGACTTTGTACCTTTCAGCAAAAAAAATTTGTTTATTTCACAGTTTTATGAGATAAAACTTTGCCAAAAATTGACAGGAGCATTTTTAAACACAGAAAAATATATTTCAGGTTCAATTGTCCATTCATTGAATTTAATATCTTTCAAAGCGTTTCACAAATGTAAAAAGACTTTGTACCTTTAAGCAAAAAAAATTCGTTTATTTCACAGTTTTATGAGATAAAACTTTGCCAAAAATTGACAGGAGCATTTTTAAACACAGAAAAATATATTTCCGGTTCAATTGTGCATTCATTCAATAATTTAATATCTTTCAAAGCGTTTCACAAATGTAAAAAGCCTTTGTACCTTTACACAGAAAAAAATTGTTTTTTGTGCCAACTTCAACGCGGATAACGACGCCGCTATATTTTTTCGACGCCTTAGGGTGTATTTTACATAAAAGAAATAACAGAACATTTCTTCGAATGCAGTCTTTTGTATTTTTGATTTTTTTTCATTCCCTATCATTATCCCCAACATAAAAGTTTTTTGTTTTTTTCACAGTGGTCTCAAATATTGAAGTTATATCTTTTATGAGATAAAACTTGTTTCAAAATTTATTAAAAGCACAGTTAAACACTCAAAAACTATTTCAGGTTTAATTGTCCATTCATTCAATAATTTAATATCTTTCAAAGCGTTTCACAAATGTAAAAAGCCTTTGTACCTTTACACAGAAAAAAATTGTTTTTTGTGCCAACTCCAACGCGGATAACGACGCCGCTATATTTTTTCGATGCCTTAGGGTTTATTTTACATAATGAAAATCACAGAACATTTATTCGAATGCAGTCTTTTGTATTTTTGATTTTTTTTCATTACCCATCATTATCCCCAACATAAAAATTTTTTGTTTTTTTCACAGTGGTCTCAAATATTGAAGTTATATCTCTTATGAGATAAAACTTGTTTCAAAATTTATTAAAAGCACAATTAAACACTAAAAACTATTTCAGGTTCAATTGTCCATTCATTCAATAATTTAATATCTTTCAAAGCGTTTCACAAATGTATAAAGCCTTTGTACCTTTACACAGAAAAAAATTGTTTTTTGTGCCAACTTCAACGCGGATAACGACGCCGCTATATTTTTTCGATGCCTTAGGGTTTATTTTACATAATGAAAATCACAGAACATTTATTTGAATGCAGTCTTTTGTATTTTTGATTTTTTTTCATTACCCATCATCATCCCCAACATAAAAATTTTTTGTTTTTTTCACAGTGGTCTCAAATATAAATGTTATATCTCTTATGAGATAAAACTTGTTTCAAAATTTATTAAAAGCACAATTAAACACTAAAAAAACTATTTCAGGTTCAATTGTCCATTCAATCAATAATTTAATATCTTTCAAAGCGTTTCACAAATGTAAAAAGCCTTTGTACCTTTACACAGAAAAAAATTGTTTTTTGTGCCAACTTCAACGCGGATAACGACGCCGCTATATTTTTTCGATGCCTTAGGGTTTATTTTACATAATGAAAATCACAGAACATTTATTTGAATGCAGTCTTTTGTATTTTAGATTTTTTTTCATTACCCATCATTATCCCCAACATAAATATTTTTTGTTTTTTTCACAGTGGTCTCAAATATAAATGTTATATCTCTTATGAGATAAAACTTGTTTCAAAATTTATTAAAAGCACAATTAAACACTAAAAAAACTATTTCAGGTTCAATTGTCCATTCAATCAATAATTTAATATCTTTCAAAGCGTTTCACAAATGTAAAAAGCCTTTGTACCTTTACACAGAAAAAAATTGTTTTTTGTGCCAACTTCAACGCGGATAACGACGCCGCTATATTTTTTCGATGCCTTAGGGTTTATTTTACATAATGAAAATCACAGAACATTTATTCGAATGCAGTCTTTTGTATTTTTGATTTTTTTTCATTACCCATCATTATCCCCAACATAAAAATTTTTTGTTTTTTTCACAGTGGTCTCAAATATTGAAGTTATATCTCTTATGAGATAAAACTTGTTTCAAAATTTATTAAAAGCACAATTAAACACTTAAAAAACTATTTCAGGTTTAATTGTCCATTCATTCAATAATTTAATATCTTTCAAAGCGTTTCACAAATGTAAAAAGCCTTTGTACCTTTACACAGAAAAAAATTGTTTTTTGTGCCAACTTCAACGCGGATAACGACGCCGCTATATTTTTTCGATGCCTTAGGGTTTATTTTACATAATGAAAATCACAGAACATTTATTCGAATGCAGTCTTTTGTATTTTTGATTTTTTTTCATTACCCATCATTATCCCCAACATAAAAATTTTTTGTTTTTTTCACAGTGGTCTCAAATATAAATGTTATATCTCTTATGAGATAAAACTTGTTTCAAAATTTATTAAAAGCACAATTAAACACTAAAAAAACTATTTCAGGTTCAATTGTCCATTCAATCAATAATTTAATATCTTTCAAAGCGTTTCACAAATGTAAAAAGCCTTTGTACCTTTACACAGAAAAAAATTGTTTTTTGTGCCAACTTCAACGCGGATAACGACGCCGCTATATTTTTTCGATGCCTTAGGGTTTATTTTACATAATGAAAATCACAGAACATTTATTTGAATGCAGTCTTTTGTATTTTTGATTTTTTTTCATTACCCATCATTATCCCCAACATAAAAATTTTTTGTTTTTTTCACAGTGGTCTCAAATATAAATGTTATATCTCTTATGAGATAAAACTTGTTTCAAAATTTATTAAAAGCACAATTAAACACTAAAAAAACTATTTCAGGTTCAATTGTCCATTCAATCAATAATTTAATATCTTTCAAAGCGTTTCACAAATGTAAAAAGCCTTTGTACCTTTACACAGAAAAAAATTGTTTTTTGTGCCAACTTCAACGCGGATAACGACGCCGCTATATTTTTTCGATGCCTTAGGGTTTATTTTACATAATGAAAATCACAGAACATTTATTTGAATGCAGTCTTTTGTATTTTTGATTTTTTTTCATTACCCATCATTATCCCCAACATAAAAATTTTTTGTTTTTTTCACAGTGGTCTCAAATATTGAAGTTATATCTCTTATGAGATAAAACTTGTTTCAAAATTTATTAAAAGCACAATTAAACACTTAAAAAACTATTTCAGGTTTAATTGTCCATTCATTCAATAATTTAATATCTTTCAAAGCGTTTCACAAATGTAAAAAGCCTTTGTACCTTTACACAGAAAAAAATTGTTTTTTGTGCCAACTTCAACGCGGATAACGACGCCGCTATATTTTTTCGATGCCTTAGGGTTTATTTTACATAATGAAAATCACAGAACATTTATTTGAATGCAGTCTTTTGTATTTTTGATTTTTTTTCATTACCCATCATTATCCCCAACATAAAAATTTTTTGTTTTTTTCACAGTGGTCTCAAATATAAATGTTATATCTCTTATGAGATAAAACTTGTTTCAAAATTTATTAAAAGCACAATTAAACACTAAAAAAACTATTTCAGGTTCAATTGTCCATTCAATCAATAATTTAATATCTTTCAAAGCGTTTCACAAATGTAAAAAGCCTTTGTACCTTTACACAGAAAAAAATTGTTTTTTGTGCCAACTTCAACGCGGATAACGACGCCGCTATATTTTTTCGATGCCTTAGGGTTTATTTTACATAATGAAAATCACAGAACATTTATTCGAATGCAGTCTTTTGTATTTTTGATTTTTTTTCATTACCCATCATTATCCCCAACATAAAAATTTTTTGTTTTTTTCACAGTGGTCTCAAATATTGAAGTTATATCTCTTATGAGATAAAACTTGTTTCAAAATTTATTAAAAGCACAATTAAACACTTAAAAAACTATTTCAGGTTTAATTGTCCATTCATTCAATAATTTAATATCTTTCAAAGCGTTTCACAAATGTAAAAAGCCTTTGTACTTTTACACAGAAAAAAATTGTTTTTTGTGCCAACTTCAACGCGGATAACGACGCCGCTATATTTTTTCGATGCCTTAGGGTTTATTTTACATAATGAAAATCACAGAACATTTATTCGAATGCAGTCTTTTGTATTTTTGATTTTTTTTCATTACCCATCATTATCCCCAACATAAAAATTTTTTGTTTTTTTCACAGTGGTCTCAAATATTGAAGTTATATCTCTTATGAGATAAAACTTGTTTCAAAATTTATTAAAAGCACAATTAAACACTAAAAAAACTATTTCAGGTTCAATTGTCCATTCATTCAATAATTTAATATCTTTCAAAACGTTTCACAAATGTAAAAAGCCTTTGTACCTTTACGCAGAAAAAAATTGTTTTTTGTGCCAACTTCAACGCGGATAACGACGCCGCTATATTTTTTCGATGCCTTAGGGTTTATTTTACATAATGAAAATCACAGAACATTTATTCGAATGCAGTCTTTTGTATTTTTGATTTTTTTTCATTACCCATCATTATCCCCAACATAAAAATTTTTTGTTTTTTTCACAGTGGTCTCAAATATTGAAGTTATATCGCTTATGAGATAAAACTTGTTTCAAAATTTATTAAAAGCACAATTAAACACTAAAAAAACTATTTCAGGTTCAATTGTCCATTCAATCAATAATTTAATATCTTTCAAAGCGTTTCACAAATGTAAAAAGCCTTTGTACCTTTACACAGAAAAAAATTGTTTTTTGTGCCAACTTCAACGCGGATAACGACGCCGCTATATTTTTTCGATGCCTTAGGGTTTGTTTTACATAATGAAAATCACAGAACATTTATTTGAATGCAGTCTTTTGTATTTTTGATTTTTTTTCATTACCCATCATTATCCCCAACATAAAAATTTTTTGTTTTTTTCACAGTGGTCTCAAATATTGAAGTTATATCTCTTATGAGATAAAACTTGTTTCAAAATTTATTAAAAGCACAATTAAACACTAAAAAAACTATTTCAGGTTCAATTGTCCATTCATTCAATAATTTAATATCTTTCAAAACGTTTCACAAATGTAAAAAGCCTTTGTACCTTTACGCAGAAAAAAATTGTTTTTTGTGCCAACTTCAACGCGGATAACGACGCCGCTATATTTTTTCGATGCCTTAGGGTTTATTTTACATAATGAAAATCACAGAACATTTATTCGAATGCAGTCTTTTGTATTTTTGATTTTTTTTCATTACCCATCATTATCCCCAACATAAAAATTTTTTGTTTTTTTACAGTGGTCTCAAATATTGAAGTTATATCTCTTATGAGATAAAACTTGTTTCAAAATTTATTAAAAGCACAATTAAACACTAAAAAAACTATTTCAGGTTCAATTGTCCATTCAATCAATAATTTAATATCTTTCAAAGCGTTTCACAAATGTAAAAAGCCTTTGTACCTTTACACAGAAAAAAATTGTTTTTTGTGCCAACTTCAACGCGGATAACGACGCCGCTATATTTTTTCGATGCCTTAGGGTTTATTTTACATAATGAAAATCACAGAACATTTATTCGAATGCAGTCTTTTGTATTTTTGATTTTTTTTCATTACCCATCATTATCCCCAACATAAAAATTTTTTGTTTTTTTCACAGTGGTCTCAAATATTGAAGTTATATCTCTTATGAGATAAAACTTGTTTCAAAATTTATTAAAAGCACAATTAAACACTAAAAAAACTATTTCAGGTTCAATTGTCCATTCATTCAATAATTTAATATCTTTCAAAGCGTTTCACAAATGTAAAAAGCCTTTGTACCTTTACACAGAAAAAAATTGTTTTTTGTGCCAACTTCAACGCGGATAACGACGCCGCTATATTTTTTCGATGCCTTAGGGTTTATTTTACATAATGAAAATCACAGAACATTTATTCGAATGCAGTCTGTTGTATTTTTGATTTTTTTTCATTACCCATCATTATCCCCAACATAAAAATTTTTTGTTTTTTTCACAGTGGTCTCAAATATTGAAGTTATATCTCTTATGAGATAAAACTTGTTTCAAAATTTATTAAAAACACAATTAAACACTAAAAAAACTATTTCAGGTTCAATTGTCCGTTCATTCAATAATTTAATATCTTTCAAAGCGTTTCACAAATGTAAAAAGCCTTTGTACCTTTACACAGAAAAAAATTGTTTTTTGTGCCAACTTCAACGCGGATAACGACGCCGCTATATTTTTTCGACGCCTTAGGGTGTGTTTTACATAAAAGAAAGTACAGAACATTTCTTCGAATGCAGTCGTTTGTATTTTTGATTTTTTTTCATTACCCATCATTATCCCAAACATAAAAATTTTTTTTTGTGTTTTTCACAATGCATTTGAATGAGGATGTGATATCTTTTTTGAGATAAAACTTTACCAAAAATTTAACAGGAGCAATTTTTAAACACAGAAAAAATTATTTCAGGTTCAATTGTCCTTCAAAATACAATAATCAATATTATAGGCTTCCAATAATATTGGCTTCCAATAATATTATTATTGTTTTTTTCACAGGCTGTTTTTGTGCCAACATCAACGCGGATAACGACGCCGCTATATTTTTTCGATGCCTTAGGGTTTATTTTACATAATGAAAATCATAGAACATATATTCGAATGCAGTCTTTTGTATTTTTGATTTTTTTTCATTACCCATCATTATCCCCAACATAAAAATTTTTTGTTTTTTTCACAGTGGTCTCAAATATTGAAGTTATATCTCTTATGAGATAAAACTTGTTTCAAAATTAATTAAAAACACAATTAAACACTAAAAAAACTATTTCAGGTTCAATTGTCCATTCATTCAATAATTTAATATCTTTCAGAGCGTTTCACAAATGTAAAAAGCCTTTGTACCTTTACACAGAAAAAAATTGTTTTTTGTGCCAACTTCAATGCGGATAACGACGCCGCTATGTTTTTTCGATGCCTTAGGGTTTATTTTACATAATGAAAATCACAGAACATTTATTCGAATGCAGTCTTTTGTATTTTTGATTTTTTTTCATTACCCATCATTATCCCCAACATAAAAATTTTTTGTTTTTTTCACAGTAGTCTCAAATATTGAAGTTATATCTCTTATGAGATAAAACTTGTTTCAAAATTTATTAAAAGCACAATTAAACACTTAAAAAACTATTTCAGGTTCAATTGTCCATTCATTCAATAATTTAATATCTTTCAAAGCGTTTCACAAATGTAAAAAGCCTTTGTACCTTTACACAGAAAAAAATTGTTTTTTGTGCCAACTTCAACGCGGATAACGACGCCGCTATATTTTTTCGATGCCTTAAGGTTTATTTTACATAATGAAAATCACAGAACATTTATTTGAATGCAGTCTTTTGTATTTTTGATTTTTTTTCATTACCCATCATTATCCCCAACATAAAAATTTTTTGTTTTTTTCACAGTGGTCTCAAATATTGAAGTTATATCTCTTATGAGATAAAACTTGTTTCAAAATTTTTTAAAAGCACAATTAAACACTAAAAAAACTATTTCAGGTTCAATTGTCCATTCATTCAATAATTTAATATCTTTCAAAGCGTTTCACAAATGTAAAAAGCCTTTGTACCTTTACACAGAAAAAAATTGTTTTTTGTGCTAACTTCAATGCGGATAACGACGCCGCTATATTTTTTTGACGCCTTAGGGTGTATTTTACATAAAAGAAATAACAGAACATTTCTTCGAATGCAGTCTTTTGTATTTTTGATTTTTTTTCATTACCTATCATTTTCCTCAACATAAAAGTTTTTTGTTTATTAAACAATTGATTTAAATATTGAAGTTATATCTTTTATGAGATAAAACTTGTTTCAAAATTTTTTAAAAGCACAATTAAACACTAAAAAAACTATTTCAGGTTCAATTGTTCATTCATTCAATAATTTAATATCTTTCAAAGCGTTTCACAAATGTAAAAAGCCTTTGTACCTTTACACAGAAAAAAATTGTTTTTTGTGCCAACTTCAACGCGGATAACGACGCCGCTATATTTTTTCGACGCCTTAGGGTTTATTTTACATGAAAGAAAGTACAGAACATTTATTCGAATGCAGTCTTTTGTATTTTTTTTTTTTTTTCATTACCCATCATTATCCCAAACATAAAAATTTTTTTTTGTGTTTTTCACAATGCATTTGAATGAGGATGTGATATCTTTTTTAAGATAAAACTTTGCCAAAAATTTAACAGGAGCAATTTTTAAACACAGAAAAAATTATTTCAGGTTTAATTGTCCTTCAAAATACAATAATCAATATTATTGGCTTCCAATAATATTGGCTTGCAATAATATTATTATTGTTTTTTTCACAGGCTGTTTTTGTGCTAACTTCAATGCGGATAACGACGCCGCTATATTTTTTTGACGCCTTACGGGTGTATTTTACATAAAAGAAATAACAGAACATTTCTTCGAATGCAGTCTTTTGTATTTTTGATTTTTTTTCATTACCTATCATTTTCCCCAACATAAAAGTTTTTTGTTTATTAAACAATTGATTTAAATATTGAAGTTATATCTTTTATGAGATAAAACTTGTTTCAAAATTAATTAAAAGCACAATTAAACACTTAAAAAACTATTTCAGGTTTAATTGTCCATTCATTCAATAATTTAATATCTTTCAAAGCGTTTCACAAATGTAAAAAGCCTTTGTACCTTTACACAGAAAAAAATTGTTTTTTGTGCCAACTTCAATGCGGATAACGACGCCGCTATATTTTTTCGACGCCTTAGGGTTTATTTTACATGAAAGAAAGTACAGAACATTTATTCGAATGCAGTCTTTTGTATTTTTGATTTTTTTTCATTACCCATCATTATCCCAAACATAAAAATTTTTTTTTGTGTTTTTCACAATGCATTTGAATGAGGATGTGATATCTTTTTTAAGATAAAACTTTGCCAAAAATTTAACAGGAGCAATTTTTAAACACAGAAAAAATTATTTCAGGTTTAATTGTCCTTCAAAATACAATAATCAATATTATTGGCTTCCAATAATATTGGCTTCCAATAATATTATTATTGTTTTTTTCACAGGCTGTTTTTGTGCTAACTTCAATGCGGATATCGACGCCGCTATATTTTTTCGACGCCTTAGGGTTTATTTTACATGAAAGAAAGTACAGAACATTTATTCGAATGCAGTCTTTTGTATTTTTGATTTTTTTTCATTACCCATCATTATCCCAAACATAGAAATTTTTTTTTGTGTTTTTCACAATGCATTTGAATGAGGATGTGATATCTTTTTTAAGATAAAACTTTGCCAAAAATTTAACAGGAGCAATTTTTAAACACAGAAAGAATTATTTCAGGTTTAATTGTCCTTCAAAATACAATAATCAATATTATTGGCTTCCAATAATATTGGCTTCCAATAATATTATTATTGTTTTTTTCACAGGCTGTTTTTGTGCTAACTTCAATGCGGATAACGACGCCGCTATATTTTTTTGACGCCTTAGGGTGTGTTTTACATAAAAGAAATAACAGAACATTTCTTCGAATGCAGTCTTTTGTATTTTTGATTTTTTTTCATTACCTATCATTTTCCCCAACATAAAAGTTTTTTGTTTATTAAACAATTGATTTAAATATTGAAGTTATATCTTTTATGAGATAAAACTTGTTTCAAAATTTATTAAAAGCACAATTAAACACTTAAAAAACTATTTCAGGTTTAATTGTCCATTCATTCAATAATTTAATATCTTTCAAAGCGTTTCACAAATGTAAAAGCCTTTGTACCTTTACACAGAAAAAGATTGTTTTTTGTGCCAACTTCAACGCGGATAACGACGCCGCTATGTTTTTTCGATGCCTTAGGGTTTATTTTACATAATGAAAATCACAGAACATTTATTCGAATGCAGTCTTTTGTATTTTTTAATTTTTTTTCATTACCCATCATTATCCCCAACATAAAAATTTTTTTTTGTGTTTTTCACAATGCATTTGAATGAGGATGTGATATCTTTTTTAAGATAAAACTTTGCCAAAAATTTAACAGGAGCAATTTTTAAACACAGAAAAAATTATTTCAGGTTTAATTGTCCTTCAAAATACAATAATCAATATTATTGGCTTCCAATAATATTGGCTTCCAATAATATTATTATTGTTTTTTTCACAGGCTGTTTTTGTGCTAACTTCAATGCGGATATCGACGCCGCTATATTTTTTCGACGCCTTAGGGTTTATTTTACATGAAAGAAAGTACAGAACATTTATTCGAATGCAGTCTTTTGTATTTTTGATTTTTTTTCATTACCCATCATTATCCCAAACATAAAAATTTTTTTTTGTGTTTTTCACAATGCATTTGAATGAGGATGTGATATCTTTTTTAAGATAAAACTTTGCCAAAAATTTAACAGGAGCAATTTTTAAACACAGAAAGAATTATTTCAGGTTTAATTGTCCTTCAAAATACAATAATCAATATTATTGGCTTCCAATAATATTGGCTTCCAATAATATTATTATTGTTTTTTTCACAGGCTGTTTTTGTGCTAACTTCAATGCGGATAACGACGCCGCTATATTTTTTTGACGCCTTAGGGTGTGTTTTACATAAAAGAAATAACAGAACATTTCTTCGAATGCAGTCTTTTGTATTTTTGATTTTTTTTCATTACCTATCATTTTCCCCAACATAAAAGTTTTTTGTTTATTAAACAATTGATTTAAATATTGAAGTTATATCTTTTATGAGATAAAACTTGTTTCAAAATTTATTAAAAGCACAATTAAACACTTAAAAAACTATTTCAGGTTTAATTGTCCATTCATTCAATAATTTAATATCTTTCAAAGCGTTTCACAAATGTAAAAGCCTTTGTACCTTTACACAGAAAAAGATTGTTTTTTGTGCCAACTTCAACGCGGATAACGACGCCGCTATGTTTTTTCGATGCCTTAGGGTTTATTTTACATAATGAAAATCACAGAACATTTATTCGAATGCAGTCTTTTGTATTTTTTAATTTTTTTTCATTACCCATCATTATCCCCAACATAAAAATTTTTTTTTGTGTTTTTCACAATGCATTTGAATGAGGATTTGATATCTTTTTTAAGATAAAACTTTTCCAAAAAAATGACAGGAGCATTTTTAAACACAGAAAAATATATTTCAGGTTCAATTGTCCATTCATTGAATTTAATATCTTTCAAAGCGTTTCACAAATGTAAAAAGACTTTGTACCTTTCAGCAAAAAAAATTCGTTTATTTCACAGTTTTATGAGATAAAACTTTGCCAAAAATTGACAGGAGCATTTTTAAACACAGAAAAATATATTTCCGGTTCAATTGTGCATTCATTCAATAATTTAATATCTTTCAAAGCGTTTCACAAATGTAAAAAGCCTTTGTACCTTTACACAGAAAAAAATTGTTTTTTGTGCCAACTTCAACGCGGATAACGACGCCGCTATATTTTTTCGACGCCTTAGGGTGTATTTTACATAAAAGAAATAACAGAACATTTCTTCGAATGCACTCTTTTGTATTTTTGATTTTTTTTCATTACCTATCATTATCCCCAACATAAAAGTTTTTTGTTTATTAAACAATTGATTTAAATATTGAAGTTATATCTTTTATGAGATAAAACTTGTTTCAAAATTTATTAAAAGCACAGTTAAACACTTAAAAAACTATTTCAGGTTTAATTGTCCATTCATTCAATAATTTAATATCTTTCAAAGCGTTTCACAAATGTAAAAAGCCTTTGTACCTTTACACAGAAAAAAATTGTTTTTTGTGCCAACTTCAACGCGGATAACGACGCCGCTATATTTTTTCGATGCCTTAGGGTTTATTTTACATAATGAAAATCACAGAACATTTATTCGAATGCAGTCTTTTGTATTTTTGATTTTTTTTCATTACCCATCATTATCCCCAACATAAAAATTTTTTTTTGTGTTTTTCACAATGCATTTGAATGAGGATGTGATATCTTTTTTAAGATAAAACTTTACCAAAAATTTAACAGGAGCAATTTTTAAACACAGAAAAAATTATTTCAGGTTTAATTGTCCTTCAAAATACAGTAATCAATATTATTGGCTTCCAATAATATTATTATTGTTTTTTTCACAGGCTGTTTTTGTGCCAACTTCAATGCGGATAACGACGCCGCTATATATTTTTGACGCCTTAGGGTGTATTTTACATAAAAGAAATAACAGAACATTTCTTCGAATGCAGTCTTTTGTATTTTTGATTTTTTTTCATTACCTATCATTTTCCCCAACATAAAAGTTTTTTGTTTATTAAACAATTGATTTAAATATTGAAGTTATATCTTTTATGAGATAAAACTTGTTTCAAAATTAATTAAAAGCACAATTAAACACTTAAAAAACTATTTCAGGTTTAATTGTCCATTCATTCAATAATTTAATATCTTTCAAAGCGTTTCACAAATGTAAAAAGCCTTTGTACCTTTACACAGAAAAAAATTGTTTTTTGTGCCAACTTCAACGCGGATAACGACGCCGCTATATTTTTTCGATGCCTTAGGGTTTATTTTACATAATGAAAATCACAGAACATTTATTCGAATGCAGTCTTTTGTATTTTTGATTTTTTTTCATTACCCATCATTTTCCCCAACATAAAAATTTTTTGTTTTTTTCACAGTGGTCTCAAATATTGAAGTTATATCTCTTATGAGATAAAACTTGTTTCAAAATTTATTAAAAGCACAATTAAACACTAAAAAAACTATTTCAGGTTCAATTGTCCATTCATTCAATAATTTAATATCTTTCAAAGCGTTTCACAAATGTAAAAAGCCTTTGTACCTTTACACAGAAAAAAATTGTTTTTTGTGCCAACTTCAACGCGGATAACGACGCCGCTATATTTTTTCGACGCCTTAGGGTGTATTTTACATAAAAGAAATAACAGAACATTTCTTCGAATGCAGTCTTTTGTATTTTTGATTTTTTTTCATTACCTATCATTTTCCCCAACATAAAAGTTTTTTGTTTATTAAACAATTGATTTAAATATTGAAGTTATATCTTTTATGAGATAAAACTTGTTTCAAAATTTATTAAAAGCACAGTTAATCACTTCAAAAACTATTTCAGGTTTAATTGTCCATTCATTCAATAATTTAATATCTTTCAAAGCGTTTCACAAATGTAAAAAGCCTTTGTACCTTTACACAGAAAAAAATTGTTTTTTGTGCCAACTTCAACGCGGATAACGACGCCGCTATATTTTTTCGACGCCTTAGGGTTTATTTTACATGAAAGAAAGTACAGAACATTTATTCGAATGCAGTCTTTTGTATTTTTGATTTTTTTTCATTACCCATCATTATCCCAAACATAAAAATTTTTTTTTGTGTTTTTCACAATGCATTTGAATGAGGATGTGATATCTTTTTTAAGATAAAACTTTGCCAAAAATTTAACAGGAGCAATTTTTAAACACAGAAAAAATTATTTCAGGTTTAATTGTCCTTCAAAATACAATAATCAATATTATTGGCTTCCAATAATATTGGCTTGCAATAATATTATTATTGTTTTTTTCACAGGCTGTTTTTGTGCTAACTTCAATGCGGATAACGACGCCGCTATATTTTTTTGACGCCTTAGGGTGTATTTTACATAAAAGAAATAACAGAACATTTCTTCGAATGCAGTCTTTTGTATTTTTGATTTTTTTTCATTACCTATCATTTTCCCCAACATAAAAGTTTTTTGTTTATTAAACAATTGATTTAAATATTGAAGTTATATCTTTTATGAGATAAAACTTGTTTCAAAATTTTTTAAAAGCACAATTAAACACTAAAAAAACTATTTCAGGTTCAATTGTTCATTCATTCAATAATTTAATATCTTTCAAAGCGTTTCACAAATGTAAAAAGCCTTTGTACCTTTACACAGAAAAAAATTGTTTTTTGTGCCAACTTCAACGCGGATAACGACGCCGCTATATTTTTTCGACGCCTTAGGGTTTATTTTACATGAAAGAAAGTACAGAACATTTATTCGAATGCAGTCTTTTGTATTTTTATTTTTTTTTCATTACCCATCATTATCCCAAACATAAAAATTTTTTTTTGTGTTTTTCACAATGCATTTGAATGAGGATGTGATATCTTTTTTAAGATAAAACTTTGCCAAAAATTTAACAGGAGCAATTTTTAAACACAGAAAAAATTATTTCAGGTTTAATTGTCCTTCAAAATACAATAATCAATATTATTGGCTTCCAATAATATTGGCTTGCAATAATATTATTATTGTTTTTTTCACAGGCTGTTTTTGTGCTAACTTCAATGCGGATAACGACGCCGCTATATTTTTTTGACGCCTTACGGGTGTATTTTACATAAAAGAAATAACAGAACATTTCTTCGAATGCAGTCTTTTGTATTTTTGATTTTTTTTCATTACCTATCATTTTCCCCAACATAAAAGTTTTTTGTTTATTAAACAATTGATTTAAATATTGAAGTTATATCTTTTATGAGATAAAACTTGTTTCAAAATTAATTAAAAGCACAATTAAACACTTAAAAAACTATTTCAGGTTTAATTGTCCATTCATTCAATAATTTAATATCTTTCAAAGCGTTTCACAAATGTAAAAAGCCTTTGTACCTTTACACAGAAAAAAATTGTTTTTTGTGCCAACTTCAATGCGGATAACGACGCCGCTATATTTTTTCGACGCCTTAGGGTTTATTTTACATGAAAGAAAGTACAGAACATTTATTCGAATGCAGTCTTTTGTATTTTTGATTTTTTTTCATTACCCATCATTATCCCAAACATAAAAATTTTTTTTTGTGTTTTTCACAATGCATTTGAATGAGGATGTGATATCTTTTTTAAGATAAAACTTTGCCAAAAATTTAACAGGAGCAATTTTTAAACACAGAAAAAATTATTTCAGGTTTAATTGTCCTTCAAAATACAATAATCAATATTATTGGCTTCCAATAATATTGGCTTCCAATAATATTATTATTGTTTTTTTCACAGGCTGTTTTTGTGCTAACTTCAATGCGGATATCGACGCCGCTATATTTTTTCGACGCCTTAGGGTTTATTTTACATGAAAGAAAGTACAGAACATTTATTCGAATGCAGTCTTTTGTATTTTTGATTTTTTTTCATTACCCATCATTATCCCAAACATAGAAATTTTTTTTTGTGTTTTTCACAATGCATTTGAATGAGGATGTGATATCTTTTTTAAGATAAAACTTTGCCAAAAATTTAACAGGAGCAATTTTTAAACACAGAAAGAATTATTTCAGGTTTAATTGTCCTTCAAAATACAATAATCAATATTATTGGCTTCCAATAATATTGGCTTCCAATAATATTATTATTGTTTTTTTCACAGGCTGTTTTTGTGCTAACTTCAATGCGGATAACGACGCCGCTATATTTTTTTGACGCCTTAGGGTGTGTTTTACATAAAAGAAATAACAGAACATTTCTTCGAATGCAGTCTTTTGTATTTTTGATTTTTTTTCATTACCTATCATTTTCCCCAACATAAAAGTTTTTTGTTTATTAAACAATTGATTTAAATATTGAAGTTATATCTTTTATGAGATAAAACTTGTTTCAAAATTTATTAAAAGCACAATTAAACACTTAAAAAACTATTTCAGGTTTAATTGTCCATTCATTCAATAATTTAATATCTTTCAAAGCGTTTCACAAATGTAAAAGCCTTTGTACCTTTACACAGAAAAAGATTGTTTTTTGTGCCAACTTCAACGCGGATAACGACGCCGCTATGTTTTTTCGATGCCTTAGGGTTTATTTTACATAATGAAAATCACAGAACATTTATTCGAATGCAGTCTTTTGTATTTTTTAATTTTTTTTCATTACCCATCATTATCCCCAACATAAAAATTTTTTTTTGTGTTTTTCACAATGCATTTGAATGAGGATGTGATATCTTTTTTAAGATAAAACTTTGCCAAAAATTTAACAGGAGCAATTTTTAAACACAGAAAAAATTATTTCAGGTTTAATTGTCCTTCAAAATACAATAATCAATATTATTGGCTTCCAATAATATTGGCTTCGAATAATATTATTATTGTTTTTTTCACAGGCTGTTTTTGTGCTAACTTCAATGCGGATATCGACGCCGCTATATTTTTTCGACGCCTTAGGGTTTATTTTACATGAAAGAAAGTACAGAACATTTATTCGAATGCAGTCTTCTGTATTTTTGATTTTTTTTCATTACCCATCATTATCCCAAACATAAAAATTTTTTTTTGTGTTTTTCACAATGCATTTGAATGAGGATGTGATATCTTTTTTAAGATAAAACTTTGCCAAAAATTTAACAGGAGCAATTTTTAAACACAGAAAGAATTATTTCAGGTTTAATTGTCCTTCAAAATACAATAATCAATATTATTGGCTTCCAATAATATTGGCTTCCAATAATATTATTATTGTTTTTTTCACAGGCTGTTTTTGTGCTAACTTCAATGCGGATAACGACGCCGCTATATTTTTTTGACGCCTTAGGGTGTGTTTTACATAAAAGAAATAACAGAACATTTCTTCGAATGCAGTCTTTTGTATTTTTGATTTTTTTTCATTACCTATCATTTTCCCCAACATAAAAGTTTTTTGTTTATTAAACAATTGATTTAAATATTGAAGTTATATCTTTTATGAGATAAAACTTGTTTCAAAATTTATTAAAAGCACAATTAAACACTTAAAAAACTATTTCAGGTTTAATTGTCCATTCATTCAATAATTTAATATCTTTCAAAGCGTTTCACAAATGTAAAAGCCTTTGTACCTTTACACAGAAAAAGATTGTTTTTTGTGCCAACTTCAACGCGGATAACGACGCCGCTATGTTTTTTCGATGCCTTAGGGTTTATTTTACATAATGAAAATCACAGAACATTTATTCGAATGCAGTCTTTTGTATTTTTTAATTTTTTTTCATTACCCATCATTATCCCCAACATAAAAATTTTTTTTTGTGTTTTTCACAATGCATTTGAATGAGGATTTGATATCTTTTTTAAGATAAAACTTTTCCAAAAAATTGACAGGAGCATTTTTAAACACAGAAAAATATATTTCAGGTTCAATTGTCCATTCATTGAATTTAATATCTTTCAAAGCGTTTCACAAATGTAAAAAGACTTTGTACCTTTCAGCAAAAAAAATTCGTTTATTTCACAGTTTTATGAGATAAAACTTTTCCAAAAATTAAACGGGAGCATTAATAAACACAGAAAAATGTATTTCAGGTTCAATTGTCCAGCACAATTAGAAAATCAAAAAAAAATATTATTGTTTTCCAATAATATTATTATTGCTTTTTCACAATGCATTTGAATGAGGATTTGATATCTTTTTTAAGATAAAACTTTTCCAAAAATTTAACAGGAGCATAATTAAACACAGAAAAATATATTTCAGGTTCAATTGTCCAACACAATAAGAAAATCAATAAAAAATATTATTTTTTTCCAATAACATTATTATTGCTTTTTTACAACGCATTTGAATGAGGATGTGATATCTTTTTTAAGATAAAACTTTTCCAAAAATTTAACGGGAGCATTAATAAACACAGAAAAATATATTTCAGGTTCAATTGTTCAGCACAATAAGAAAATCAATAAAAAATATTATTGTTTTCCAATTACATTATTATTGCTTTTTCACAATGCATTTGAATGAGGATGTGATATCTTTTTTAAGATAAAACTTTTCCAAAAAGTTAACAGGAGCATTAATAAACACAGAAAAATGAATTTTAGGTTCAATTGTCCAGCACAATAAGAAAATCAATAAAAAATATTATTTTTTTCCAATAACATTATTATTGCTTTTTTACAACGCATTTGAATGAGGATGTGATATCTTTTTTAAGATAAAACTTTTCCAAAAATTTAACGGGAGCATTAATAAACACAGAAAAATATATTTCAGGTTCAATTGTTCAGCACAATAAGAAAATCAATAAAAAATATTATTTTTTTCCAATAACATTATTATTGCTTTTTTACAACGCATTTGAATGAGGATGTGATATCTTTTTTAAGATAAAACTTTTCCAAAAATTTAACAGGAGCATAATTAAACACAGAAAAATATATTTCAGGTTCAATTGTCCAACACAATAAGAAAATCAATAAAAAATATTATTGTTTTCCAATAATATTATTATTGCTTTTTCACAATGCATTTGAATGAGGATGTGATATCTTTTTTAAGATAAAACTTTTCCAAAAAGTTAACAGGAGCATTAATAAACACAGAAAAATATATTTCAGGTTCAATTGTCCAACACAATAAGAAAATCAATAAAAAATATTATTTTTTTCCAATAACATTATTATTGCTTTTTTACAACGCATTTGAATGAGGATGTGATATCTTTTTTAAGATAAAACTTTTCCAAAAATTTAACGGGAGCATTAATAAACACAGAAAAATATATTTCAGGTTCAATTGTTCAGCACAATAAGAAAATCAATAAAAAATATTATTGTTTTCCAATTACATTATTATTGCTTTTTCACAATGCATTTGAATGAGGATGTGATATCTTTTTTAAGATAAAACTTTTCCAAAAAGTTAACAGGAGCATTAATAAACACAGAAAAATGAATTTTAGGTTCAATTGTCCAGCACAATAAATAAATCAATAAAAAATATTATTGTTTTCCAAAAACGTTATTATTGCTTTTTCACATTTCATTTGAATGAGGATGTGATATCTTTTTTAAGATAAAACTTTTCCAAAAATTTAACAGGAGCATAATTAAACACAGAAAAATATATTTCAGGTTCAATTGTCCAGCACAATAAGAAAATCAATAAAAAATATTATTGTTTTCCAATAACATTATTATTGCTTTTTCACAATGCATCTGAATGAGGATGTGATATCTTTTTTAAGATAAAACTTTTCCAAAAATTTAACAGGAGCATAATTAAACACAGAAAAATATATTTCAGGTTCAATTTTCCAGCACAATTAGAAAATCAACAAAAAATATTATTTTTTTCCAATAACATTATTATTGCTTTTTTACAACGCATTTGAATGAGGATGTGATATCTTTTTTAAGATAAAACTTTTCCAAAAATTTAACAGGAGCATAATTAAACACAGAAAAATATATTTCAGGTTCAATTGTCCAACACAATAAGAAAATCAATAAAAAATATTATTGTTTTCCAATAATATTATTATTGCTTTTTCACAATGCATTTGAATGAGGATGTGATATCTTTTTTAAGATAAAACTTTTCCAAAAATTTAACAGGAGCATAATTAAACACAGAAAAATATATTTCAGGTTCAATTGTTCAGCACAATAAGAAAATCTATAAAAAATATTATTGTTTTCCAATAACATTATTATTGCTTTTTCACAATGCATTTGAATGAGGATGTGATATCTCTTTTAAGATAAAACTTTTCCAAAAAGTTAACAGGAGCATAAATAAACACAGAAAAATATATTTCAGGTTCAATTGTCCAGCACAATAAGAAAATCAATAAATAATATTATTGTTTTCCAATAACATTATTATTGCTTTTTCACAATGCATTTGAATGAGGATGTGATATCTTTTTTAAGATAAAACTTTTCCAAAAATTAAACGGGAGCATTAATAAACACAGAAAAATATATTTCAGGTTCAATTGTCCAGCACAATAAGAAAATCAATAAAAAATATTATTGTTTTCCAATAGCATTATTAATGCTTTTTCACAATGCATTTGAATGAGGATGTGATATCTTTTTTAAGATAAAACTTTTCCAAAAATTTAACAGGAGCATAATTAAACACAGAAAAATAAATTTCAGGTTCAACTGTCCAGCACAATAAGAAAATCAATAAAAAATATTATTGTTTTCCAATAACATTATTATTGCTTTTTCACAACGCATTTGAATGAGGATGTGATACCTTTTTTTAAGATAAAACATTTCCATAAATTAAACGGGAGCATTAATAAACACAGAAAAATATATTTCAGGTTCAATTGTCCAGCACAATAAGAAAATCAATAAAAAATATTATTGTTTTCAAATAATATTATTATTACTTTTTCACAATGCATTTGAATGAGGATGTGATATCTTTTTTAAGATAAAACTTTTCCATAAAGTTAACAGGAGCATAAATAAACACAGAAAAATATATTTCAGGTTCAACTGTCCAGCACAATAAGAAAATCAATAAAAAATATTATTGTTTTCCAATAACATTATTATTGCTTTTTCACAACGCATTTGAATGAGGATGTGATATCTTTTTTAAGATAAAACTTTTCCAAAAATTAAACGGGAGCATTAATAAACACAGAAAAATATATTTCAGGTTCAATTGTCCAGCACAATAAGAAAATCAATAAATAATATTATTGTTTTCCAATAACATTATTATTGCTTTTTCACAATGCATTTGAATGAGGATGTGATATCTTTTTTAAGATAAAACTTTTCCAAAAATTAAACGGGAGCATTAATAAACACAGAAAAATATATTTCAGGTTCAATTGTCCAGCACAATAAGAAAATCAATAAAAAATATTATTGTTTTCCAATAGCATTATTAATGCTTTTTCACAATGCATTTGAATGAGGATGTGATACCTTTTTTTAAGATAAAACATTTCCATAAATTAAACGGGAGCATTAATAAACACAGAAAAATATATTTCAGGTTCAATTGTCCAGCACAATAAGAAAATCTATAAAAAATATTATTGTTTTCCAATAGCATTATTAATGCTTTTTCACAATGCATTTGAATGAGGATGTGATACCTTTTTTTAAGATAAAACATTTCCATAAATTAAACGGGAGCATTAATAAACACAGAAAAATATATTTCAGGTTCAATTGTCCAGCACAATAAGAAAATCTATAAAAAATATTATTGTTTTCCAATAACATTATTATTGCTTTTTCACAATGCATTTGAATGAGGATGTGATATCTCTTTTAAGATAAAACTTTTCCAAAAAGTTAACAGGAGCATAAATAAACACAGAAAAATATATTTCAGGTTCAATTGTCCAGCACAATAAGAAAATCAATAAATAATATTATTGTTTTCCAATAATATTATTATTGCTTTTTCACAATGCATTTGAATGAGGATGTGATATCTTTTTTAAGAAAAAACTTTTCCAAAAATTAAACGGGAGCATTAATAAACACAGAAAAATATATTTCAGGTTCAATTGTCCAGCACAATAAGAAAATCAATAAAAAATATTATTGTTTTCCAATAGCATTATTAATGCTTTTTCACAATGCATTTGAATGAGGATGTGATATCTTTTTTAAGATAAAACTTTTCCAAAAATTTAACAGGAGCATAATTAAACACAGAAAAATAAATTTCAGGTTCAACTGTCCAGCACAATAAGAAAATCAATAAAAAATATTATTGTTTTCCAATAACATTATTATTGCTTTTTCACAACGCATTTGAATGAGGATGTGATACCTTTTTTTAAGATAAAACATTTCCATAAATTAAACGGGAGCATTAATAAACACAGAAAAATATATTTCAGGTTCAATTGTCCAGCACAATAAGAAAATCAATAAAAAATATTATTGTTTTCAAATAATATTATTATTACTTTTTCACAATGCATTTGAATGAGGATGTGATATCTTTTTTAAGATAAAACTTTTCCAAAAATTTAACAGGAGCATTAATAAACACAGAAAAATAAATTTCAGGTTCAATTGTCCAGCACAATAAGAAAATCAATAAAAAATATTATTGTTTTCCAATAATATTATTATTGCTTTTTCACAATGCATTTGAATGAGGATGTGACATCTTTTTTAAGATAAAACTTTTCCAAAAAGTTAACAGGAGCATTAATAAACACAGAAAAATATATTTCAGGTTCAATTGTCCAGCACAATAAGAAAATGAATAAAAAATATTATTGTTTTCCAATAATATTATTATTGCTTTTTCACAATGCATTTGAATGAGGATGTGATATCTTTTTTAACAAAAACTTTTCCAAAAATTAAACGGGAGCATTAATAAACATAGAAAAATATATTTCAGGTTCAATTGTCCAGCGCAATAAGAAAATCAATAAAAAATATTATTGTTTTCCAATAGCATTATTAATGCTTTTTCACAATGCATTTGAATGAGGATGTGACATCTTTTTTAAGATAAAACTTTTCCAAAAATTAAACGGGAGCATTAATAAACATAGAAAAATATATTTCAGGTTCAATTGTCCAGCACAATAAGAAAATCAATAAAAAATATTATTGTTTTCCAATAGCATTATTAATGCTTTTTCACAATGCATTTAAATGAGGATGTGATATCTTTTTTAAGATAAAACTTTTCCAAAAATTTAACAGGAGCATTAATAAACACAGAAAAATATATTTCAGGTTCAATTGTCCAGCACAATAAGAAAATCAATAAAAAATATTATTGTTTTCCAATAACATTATTATTGCTTTTTCACAATGCATTTGAATGAGGATGTGATATCTTTTTAAAGATAAAACTTTTCCAAAAATTAAACGGGAGCATTAATAAACACAGAAAAATATATTTCAGGTTCAATTGTCCAGCACACTAAGAAAATCAATAAAAAATATTATTGTTTTCCAACAATATTATTATTGCTTTTTCACAATGCACTTGAATGAGGATTTGATATCTTTTTTAAGATAAAACTTTTCCAAAAATTTAACAGGAGCATTAATAAACACAGAAAAATATACTTCAGGTTCAATTGTCCAGAACAATAAGAAAATCAATAAAATATATTATTGTTTTCCAATAACATTATTATTGCTTTTTCACAATGCATTTGAATGAGGATGTGATATCTTTTTTAAGATAAAACTTTTCCAAAAATTAAACGGAAGCATTAATAAACACAGAAAAATATATTTCAGGTTCAATTGTCCAGCACAATAAGAAAATCAATAAAAAATATTATTGTTTTCCAATAACATTATTATTGCTTTTTCACAATGCATTTGAATGAGGATGTGATATCTTTTTTAAGATAAAACTTTTCCAAAAATTAAACGGGAGCATTAATAAACACAGAAAAATATATTTCAGGTTCAATTGTCCAGCACAATAAGAAAATCAATAAAAAATATTATTGTTTTCCAATAGCATTATTAATGCTTTTTCACAATGCATTTGAATGAGGATGTGATATCTTTTTTAAGATAAAACTTTTCCAAAAAGTTAACAGGAGCATTAATAAACACAGAAAAATATATTTCAGGTTCAATTGTCCAGCACAATTAGAAAATCAATAAAAAATATTATTGTTTTCCAATAGCATTATTAATGCTTTTTCACAATGCATTTGAATGAGGATGTGATATCTTTTTTAATATAAAACTTTTCCAAAACGTTAACAGGAGCATTAAAAAACACAGAAAAATATATTTCAGGTTCAATTGTCCAGCACAATAAGAAAATCAATAAAAAATATTATTGTTTTCCAATAATATTATTATTGCTTTTTTCACAATGCATTAGAATGAGGATGTGATATCTTTTTTAAGATAAAACTTTTCCAAAAATTAAACGGGAGCATTAAAAAACACAGAAAAATATATTTCAGGTTCAACTGTCCAGCACAATAAGAAAATCAATAAAAAATATTATTGTTTTCCAATAACATTATTATTGCTTTTTCACAACGCATTTGAATGAGGATGTGATACCTTTTTTAAGATAAAACTTTTCCAAAAATTTAACAGGAGCATAATTAAACACAGAAAAATAAATTTCAGGTTCAACTGTCCAGCACAATAAGAAAATCAATAAAAAATATTATTGTTTTCCAATAACATTATTATTGCTTTTTCACAACGCATTTGAATGAGGATGTGATACCTTTTTTTAAGATAAAACATTTCCATAAATTAAACGGGAGCATTAATAAACACAGAAAAATATATTTCAGGTTCAATTGTCCAGCACAATAAGAAAATCAATAAAAAATATTATTGTTTTCAAATAATATTATTATTACTTTTTCACAATGCATTTGAATGAGGATGTGATATCTTTTTTAAGATAAAACTTTTCCAAAAATTTAACAGGAGCATTAATAAACACAGAAAAATAAATTTCAGGTTCAATTGTCCAGCACAATAAGAAAATCAATAAAAAATATTATTGTTTTCCAATAATATTATTATTGCTTTTTCACAATGCATTTGAATGAGGATGTGACATCTTTTTTAAGATAAAACTTTTCCAAAAAGTTAACAGGAGCATTAATAAACACAGAAAAATATATTTCAGGTTCAATTGTCCAGCACAATAAGAAAATGAATAAAAAATATTATTGTTTTCCAATAATATTATTATTGCTTTTTCACAATGCATTTGAATGAGGATGTGATATCTTTTTTAACAAAAACTTTTCCAAAAATTAAACGGGAGCATTAATAAACATAGAAAAATATATTTCAGGTTCAATTGTCCAGCGCAATAAGAAAATCAATAAAAAATATTATTGTTTTCCAATAGCATTATTAATGCTTTTTCACAATGCATTTGAATGAGGATGTGACATCTTTTTTAAGATAAAACTTTTCCAAAAATTAAACGGGAGCATTAATAAACATAGAAAAATATATTTCAGGTTCAATTGTCCAGCACAATAAGAAAATCAATAAAAAATATTATTGTTTTCCAATAGCATTATTAATGCTTTTTCACAATGCATTTAAATGAGGATGTGATATCTTTTTTAAGATAAAACTTTTCCAAAAATTTAACAGGAGCATTAATAAACACAGAAAAATATATTTCAGGTTCAATTGTCCAGCACAATAAGAAAATCAATAAAAAATATTATTGTTTTCCAATAACATTATTATTGCTTTTTCACAATGCATTTGAATGAGGATGTGATATCTTTTTAAAGATAAAACTTTTCCAAAAATTAAACGGGAGCATTAATAAACACAGAAAAATATATTTCAGGTTCAATTGTCCAGCACACTAAGAAAATCAATAAAAAATATTATTGTTTTCCAACAATATTATTATTGCTTTTTCACAATGCACTTGAATGAGGATTTGATATCTTTTTTAAGATAAAACTTTTCCAAAAATTTAACAGGAGCATTAATAAACACAGAAAAATATACTTCAGGTTCAATTGTCCAGAACAATAAGAAAATCAATAAAATATATTATTGTTTTCCAATAACATTATTATTGCTTTTTCACAATGCATTTGAATGAGGATGTGATATCTTTTTTAAGATAAAACTTTTCCAAAAATTAAACGGAAGCATTAATAAACACAGAAAAATATATTTCAGGTTCAATTGTCCAGCACAATAAGAAAATCAATAAAAAATATTATTGTTTTCCAATAACATTATTATTGCTTTTTCACAATGCATTTGAATGAGGATGTGATATCTTTTTTAAGATAAAACTTTTCCAAAAATTAAACGGGAGCATTAATAAACACAGAAAAATATATTTCAGGTTCAATTGTCCAGCACAATAAGAAAATCAATAAAAAATATTATTGTTTTCCAATAGCATTATTAATGCTTTTTCACAATGCATTTGAATGAGGATGTGATATCTTTTTTAAGATAAAACTTTTCCAAAAAGTTAACAGGAGCATTAATAAACACAGAAAAATATATTTCAGGTTCAATTGTCCAGCACAATTAGAAAATCAATAAAAAATATTATTGTTTTCCAATAGCATTATTAATGCTTTTTCACAATGCATTTGAATGAGGATGTGATATCTTTTTTAATATAAAACTTTTCCAAAACGTTAACAGGAGCATTAAAAAACACAGAAAAATATATTTCAGGTTCAATTGTCCAGCACAATAAGAAAATCAATAAAAAATATTATTGTTTTCCAATAATATTATTATTGCTTTTTTCACAATGCATTAGAATGAGGATGTGATATCTTTTTTAAGATAAAACTTTTCCAAAAATTAAACGGGAGCATTAAAAAACACAGAAAAATATATTTCAGGTTCAATTGTCCAGCACAATAAGAAAATCAATAAAAAATATTATTGTTTTCCAATAACATTATTATTGCTTTTTAACAATGCATTTGAATGAGGATGTGATATCTTTTTTAAGATAAAACTTTTCCAAAAATTAAACGGGAGCATTAATAAACACAGAAAAATATATTTCAGGTTCAATTGTCCAGCACAATAAGAAAATCAATAAAAAATATTATTGTTTTCCAATAACATTATTATTGCTTTTTCACAATGCATTTGAATGAGGATGTGATATCTTTTTTAAGATAAAACTTTTCCAAAAATCAAACGGGAGCATTAATAAACACAGAAAAATATATTTCAGGTTCAATTGTCCTGCACAATAAGAAAATCAATAAAAAATATTATTGTTTTCCAATAGCATTATTAATGCTTTTTCACAATGCATTTGAATGAGGATTTGATATCTTTTTTAAGATAAAACTTTTCCAAAAAGTTAACAGGAGCATTAATAAACACAGAAAAATATATTTCAGGTTCAATTGTCCAGCACAATTAGAAAATCAATAAAAAATATTATTGTTTTCCAATAACATTATTATTGCTTTTTCACAATGCATTTGAATGAGGATGTGATATCTTTTTTAAGATAAAACTTTTCCAAAAATTAAACGGGAGCATTAATAAACACAGAAAAATATATTTCAGGTTCAATTGTCCAGCACAATAAGAAAATCAATAAAAAATATTATTGTTTTCCAATAGCATTATTAATGCTTTTTCACAATGCATTTGAATGAGGATGTGATATCTTTTTTAAGATAAAACTTTTCCAAAAAGTTAACAGGAGCATTAATAAACACAGAAAAATATATTTCAGGTTCAATTGTCCAGCACAATAAGAAAATCAATAAAAAATATTATTGTTTTCCAATAATATTATTATTGCTTTTTTCACAATGCATTTGAATGAGGATGTGATATCTTTTTTAAGATAAAACTTTTCCAAAAATTAAACGGGAGCATTAATAAACACAGAAAAATATATTTCAGGTTCAGTTGTCCAGCACAATAAGAAAATCAATAAAAAATATTATTGTTTTCCAATAGCATTATTAATGCTTTTTCACAATGCATTTGAATGAGGATGTGATATCTTTTTTAAGATAAAACTTTTCCAAAAAGTAAACAGGAGCATTAATAAACACAGAAAAATATATTTCAGGTTCAATTGTCCAGCACAATAAGAAAATCAATAAAAAATATTATTGTTTTCCAATAGCATTATTAATGCTTTTTCACAATGCATTTGAATGAGGATGTGATTTCTTTTTTAAGATAAAACTTTTCCAAAAAGTTAACAGGAGCATTAATAAACACAGAAAAATATATTTCAGGTTCAATTGTCCAGCACAATTAGAAAATCAATAAAAAATATTATTGTTTTCCAATAACATTATTATTGCTTTTTCACAATGCATTTGAATGAGGATGTGATATCTTTTTTAAGATAAAACTTTTCCAAAAAGTTAACAGGAGCATTAATAAACACAGAAAAATATATTTAAGGTTCAATTGTCCAGCACAATTAGAAAATCAATAAAAAATATTATTGTTTTCCAATAACATTATTATTGCTTTTTCACAATGCATTTGAATGAGGATGTGATATCTTTTTTAAGATAAAACTTTTCCAAAAATTAAACGGGAGCATTAATAAACACAGAAAAATATATTTCAGGTTCAATTGTCCAGCACAATAAGAAAATCAATAAAAAATATTATTGTTTTCCAATAGCATTATTAATGCTTTTTCACAATGCATTTGAATGAGGATGTGATATCTTTTTTAAGATAAAACTTTTCCAAAAAGTTAACAGGAGCATTAATAAACACAGAAAAACATATTTCAGGTTCAATTGTCCAGCACAATAAGAAAATCAATAAAAAATATTATTGTTTTCCAATAATATTATTATTGCTTTTTTCACAATGCATTTGAATGAGGATGTCATATCTTTTTTAAGATAAAACTTTTCCAAAAATTAAACGGGAGCATTAATAAACACAGAAAAATATATTTCAGGTTCAATTGTCCAGCACAATAAGAAAATCAATAAAAAATATTATTGTTTTCCAATAGCATTATTAATGCTTTTTCACAATGCATTTGAATGAGGATGTGATATCTTTTTTAAGATAAAACTTTTCCAAAAAGTTAACAGGAGCATTAGTAAACACAGAAAAATATATTTCAGGTTCAATTGTCCAGCACAATAAGAAAATCAATAAAAAATATTATTGTTTTCCAATAGCATTATTAATGCTTTTTCACAATGCATTTGAATGAGGATGTGATATCTTTTTTAAGATAAAACTTTTCCAAAAAGTTAACAGGAGCATTAATAAACACAGAAAAATATATTTCAGGTTCAATTGTCCAGCACAATTAGAAAATCAATAAAAAATATTATTGTTTTCCAATAACATTATTATTGCTTTTTCACAATGCATTTGAATGAGGATGTGATATCTTTTTTAAGATAAAACTTTTCCAAAAATTAAACGGGAGCATTAATAAACACAGAAAAATATATTTCAGGTTCAATTGTCCAGCACAATAAGAAAATCAATAAAAAATATTAGTGTTTTCCAATAGCATTATTAATGCTTTTTCACAATGCATTTGAATGAGGATGTGATATCTTTTTTAAGATAAAACTTTTCCAAAAAGTTAACAGGAGCATTAATAAACACAGAAAAATATATTTCAGGTTCAATTGTCCAGCACAATAAGAAAATCAATAAAAAATATTATTGTTTTCCAATAACATTATTATTGCTTTTTCACAATGCATTTGAATGAGGATGTGATATCTTTTTAAAGATAAAACTTTTCCAAAAATTAAACGGGAGCATTAATAAACACAGAAAAATATATTTCAGGTTCAATTGTCCAGCACAATAAGAAAATCAATAAAAAATATTATTGTTTTCCAACAATATTATTATTGCTTTTTCACAATGCACTTGAATGAGGATTTGATATCTTTTTTAAGATAAAACTTTTCCAAAAATTTAACAGGAGCATTAATAAACACAGAAAAATATATTTCAGGTTCAATTGTCCAGAACAATAAGAAATTCAATAAAATATATTATTGTTTTCCAATAACATTATTATTGCTTTTTCACAATGCATTTGAATGAGGATGTGATATCTTTTTTAAGATAAAACTTTTCCAAAAATTAAACGGAAGCATTAATAAACACAGAAAAATATATTTCAGGTTCAATTGTCCAGCACAATAAGAAAATCAATAAAAAATATTATTGTTTTCCAATAACATTATTATTGCTTTTTCACAATGCATTTGAATGAGGATGTGATATCTTTTTTAAGATAAAACTTTTCCAAAAATTAAACGGGAGCATTAATAAACACAGAAAAATATATTTCAGGTTCAATTGTCCAGCACAATAAGAAAATCAATAAAATATATTATTGTTTTCCAATAACATTATTATTGCTTTTTCACAATGCATTTGAATGAGGATGTGATATCTTTTTTAAGATAAAACTTTTCCAAAAATTAAACGGGAGCATTAATAAACACAGAAAAATATATTTCAGGTTCAATTGTCCAGCACAATAAGAAAATCAATAAAAAATATTATTGTTTTCCAATAATATAATTATTGCTTTTTTCACAATGCATTTTAATGAGGATGTGATATCTTTTTTAAGATTAAACATTTCCAAAAATTTAACAGGAGCATTATTTAACACAGAAAAATATATTTCAGGTTGAATTGTCCAGCACATTAAGAAAACCAATAAAAAATATTATTGTTTTCCAATAACATTATTATTGCTTTTTCACAATGCATTTGAATGAGGATGTGATATCTTTTTAAAGATAAAACTTTTCCAAAAATTAAACGGGAGCATTAATAAACACAGAAAAATATATTTCAGGTTCAATTGTCCAGCACAATAAGAAAATCAATAAAAAATATTATTGTTTTCCAACAATATTATTATTGCTTTTTCACAATGCACTTGAATGAGGATTTGATATCTTTTTTAAGATAAAACTTTTCCAAAAATTTAACAGGAGCATTAATAAACACAGAAAAATATATTTCAGGTTCAATTGTCCAGAACAATAAGAAATTCAATAAAATATATTATTGTTTTCCAATAACATTATTATTGCTTTTTCACAATGCATTTGAATGAGGATGTGATATCTTTTTTAAGATAAAACTTTTCCAAAAAGTTAACAGGAGCATTAATAAACACAGAAAAATGAATTTTAGGTTCAATTGTCCAGCACAATAAATAAATCAATAAAAAATATTATTGTTTTCCAAAAACATTATTATTGCTTTTTCACATTTCATTTGAATGAGGATGTGATATCTTTTTTAAGATAAAACTTTTCCAAAAATTTAACAGGAGCATAATTAAACACAGAAAAATATATTTCAGGTTCAATTGTCCAGCACAATAAGAAAATCAATAAAAAATATTATTGTTTTCCAATAACATTATTATTGCTTTTTCACAATGCATCTGAATGAGGATGTGATATCTTTTTTAAGATAAAACTTTTCCAAAAATTTAACAGGAGCATAATTAAACACAGAAAAATATATTTCAGGTTCAATTTTCCAGCACAATTAGAAAATCAACAAAAAATATTATTTTTTTCCAATAACATTATTATTGCTTTTTTACAACGCATTTGAATGAGGATGTGATATCTTTTTTAAGATAAAACTTTTCCAAAAATTTAACAGGAGCATAATTAAACACAGAAAAATATATTTCAGGTTCAATTGTCCAACACAATAAGAAAATCAATAAAAAATATTATTGTTTTCCAATAATATTATTATTGCTTTTTCACAATGCATTTGAATGAGGATGTGATATCTTTTTTAAGATAAAACTTTTCCAAAAATTTAACAGGAGCATAATTAAACACAGAAAAATATATTTCAGGTTCAATTGTTCAGCACAATAAGAAAATCTATAAAAAATATTTTTGTTTTCCAATAACATTATTATTGCTTTTTCACAATGCATTTGAATGAGGATGTGATATCTCTTTTAAGATAAAACTTTTCCAAAAAGTTAACAGGAGCATAAATAAACACAGAAAAATATATTTCAGGTTCAATTGTCCAGCACAATAAGAAAATCAATAAATAATATTATTGTTTTCCAATAACATTATTATTGCTTTTTCACAATGCATTTGAATGAGGATGTGATATCTTTTTTAAGATAAAACTTTTCCAAAAATTAAACGGGAGCATTAATAAACACAGAAAAATATATTTCAGGTTCAATTGTCCAGCACAATAAGAAAATCAATAAAAAATATTATTGTTTTCCAATAGCATTATTAATGCTTTTTCACAATGCATTTGAATGAGGATGTGATATCTTTTTTAAGATAAAACTTTTCCAAAAATTTAACAGGAGCATAATTAAACACAGAAAAATAAATTTCAGGTTCAACTGTCCAGCACAATAAGAAAATCAATAAAAAATATTATTGTTTTCCAATAACATTATTATTGCTTTTTCACAACGCATTTGAATGAGGATGTGATACCTTTTTTTAAGATAAAACATTTCCATAAATTAAACGGGAGCATTAATAAACACAGAAAAATATATTTCAGGTTCAATTGTCCAGCACAATAAGAAAATCAATAAAAAATATTATTGTTTTCAAATAATATTATTATTACTTTTTCACAATGCATTTGAATGAGGATGTGATATCTTTTTTAAGATAAAACTTTTCCATAAAGTTAACAGGAGCATAAATAAACACAGAAAAATATATTTCAGGTTCAACTGTCCAGCACAATAAGAAAATCAATAAAAAATATTATTGTTTTCCAATAACATTATTATTGCTTTTTCACAACGCATTTGAATGAGGATGTGATATCTTTTTTAAGATAAAACTTTTCCAAAAATTAAACGGGAGCATTAATAAACACAGAAAAATATATTTCAGGTTCAATTGTCCAGCACAATAAGAAAATCAATAAATAATATTATTGTTTTCCAATAACATTATTATTGCTTTTTCACAATGCATTTGAATGAGGATGTGATATCTTTTTTAAGATAAAACTTTTCCAAAAATTAAACGGGAGCATTAATAAACACAGAAAAATATATTTCAGGTTCAATTGTCCAGCACAATAAGAAAATCAATAAAAAATATTATTGTTTTCCAATAGCATTATTAATGCTTTTTCACAATGCATTTGAATGAGGATGTGATATCTCTTTTAAGATAAAACTTTTCCAAAAATTTAACAGGAGCATAATTAAACACAGAAAAATAAATTTCAGGTTCAACTGTCCAGCACAATAAGAAAATCAATAAAAAATATTATTGTTTTCCAATAACATTATTATTGCTTTTTCACAACGCATTTGAATGAGGATGTGATACCTTTTTTTAAGATAAAACATTTCCATAAATTAAACGGGAGCATTAATAAACACAGAAAAATATATTTCAGGTTCAATTGTCCAGCACAATAAGAAAATCTATAAAAAATATTATTGTTTTCCAATAACATTATTATTGCTTTTTCACAATGCATTTGAATGAGGATGTGATATCTCTTTTAAGATAAAACTTTTCCAAAAAGTTAACAGGAGCATAAATAAACACAGAAAAATATATTTCAGGTTCAATTGTCCAGCACAATAAGAAAATCAATAAATAATATTATTGTTTTCCAATAATATTATTATTGCTTTTTCACAATGCATTTGAATGAGGATGTGATATCTTTTTTAAGATAAAACTTTTCCAAAAATTAAACGGGAGCATTAATAAACACAGAAAAATATATTTCAGGTTCAATTGTCCAGCACAATAAGAAAATCAATAAAAAATATTATTGTTTTCCAATAGCATTATTAATGCTTTTTCACAATGCATTTGAATGAGGATGTGATATCTTTTTTAAGATAAAACTTTTCCAAAAATTTAACAGGAGCATAATTAAACACAGAAAAATAAATTTCAGGTTCAACTGTCCAGCACAATAAGAAAATCAATAAAAAATATTATTGTTTTCCAATAACATTATTATTGCTTTTTCACAACGCATTTGAATGAGGATGTGATACCTTTTTTTAAGATAAAACATTTCCATAAATTAAACGGGAGCATTAATAAACACAGAAAAATATATTTCAGGTTCAGTTGTCCAGCACAATAAGAAAATCAATAAAAAATATTATTGTTTTCAAATAATATTATTATTACTTTTTCACAATGCATTTGAATGAGGATGTGATATCTTTTTTAAGATAAAACTTTTCCAAAAATTTAACAGGAGCATTAATAAACACAGAAAAATAAATTTCAGGTTCAATTGTCCAGCACAATAAGAAAATCAATAAAAAATATTATTGTTTTCCAATAATATTATTATTGCTTTTTCACAATGCATTTGAATGAGGATGTGACATCTTTTTTAAGATAAAACTTTTCCAAAAAGTTAACAGGAGCATTAATAAACACAGAAAAATATATTTCAGGTTCAATTGTCCAGCACAATAAGAAAATGAATAAAAAATATTATTGTTTTCCAATAATATTATTATTGCTTTTTCACAATGCATTTGAATGAGGATGTGATATCTTTTTTAACAAAAACTTTTCCAAAAATTAAACGGGAGCATTAATAAACATAGAAAAATATATTTCAGGTTCAATTGTCCAGCGCAATAAGAAAATCAATAAAAAATATTATTGTTTTCCAATAGCATTATTAATGCTTTTTCACAATGCATTTGAATGAGGATGTGACATCTTTTTTAAGATAAAACTTTTCCAAAAATTAAACGGGAGCATTAATAAACATAGAAAAATATATTTCAGGTTCAATTGTCCAGCACAATAAGAAAATCAATAAAAAATATTATTGTTTTCCAATAGCATTATTAATGCTTTTTCACAATGCATTTAAATGAGGATGTGATATCTTTTTTAAGATAAAACTTTTCCAAAAATTTAACAGGAGCATTAATAAACACAGAAAAATATATTTCAGGTTCAATTGTCCAGCACAATAAGAAAATCAATAAAAAATATTATTGTTTTCCAATAACATTATTATTGCTTTTTCACAATGCATTTGAATGAGGATGTGATATCTTTTTAAAGATAAAACTTTTCCAAAAATTAAACGGGAGCATTAATAAACACAGAAAAATATATTTCAGGTTCAATTGTCCAGCACACTAAGAAAATCAATAAAAAATATTATTGTTTTCCAACAATATTATTATTGCTTTTTCACAATGCACTTGAATGAGGATTTGATATCTTTTTTAAGATAAAACTTTTCCAAAAATTTAACAGGAGCATTAATAAACACAGAAAAATATACTTCAGGTTCAATTGTCCAGAACAATAAGAAAATCAATAAAATATATTATTGTTTTCCAATAACATTATTATTGCTTTTTCACAATGCATTTGAATGAGGATGTGATATCTTTTTTAAGATAAAACTTTTCCAAAAATTAAACGGAAGCATTAATAAACACAGAAAAATATATTTCAGGTTCAATTGTCCAGCACAATAAGAAAATCAATAAAAAATATTATTGTTTTCCAATAACATTATTATTGCTTTTTCACAATGCATTTGAATGAGGATGTGATATCTTTTTTAAGATAAAACTTTTCCAAAAATTAAACGGGAGCATTAATAAACACAGAAAAATATATTTCAGGTTCAATTGTCCAGCACAATAAGAAAATCAATAAAAAATATTATTGTTTTCCAATAGCATTATTAATGCTTTTTCACAATGCATTTGAATGAGGATGTGATATCTTTTTTAAGATAAAACTTTTCCAAAAAGTTAACAGGAGCATTAATAAACACAGAAAAATATATTTCAGGTTCAATTGTCCAGCACAATTAGAAAATCAATAAAAAATATTATTGTTTTCCAATAGCATTATTAATGCTTTTTCACAATGCATTTGAATGAGGATGTGATATCTTTTTTAATATAAAACTTTTCCAAAACGTTAACAGGAGCATTAAAAAACACAGAAAAATATATTTCAGGTTCAATTGTCCAGCACAATAAGAAAATCAATAAAAAATATTATTGTTTTCCAATAATATTATTATTGCTTTTTTCACAATGCATTAGAATGAGGATGTGATATCTTTTTTAAGATAAAACTTTTCCAAAAATTAAACGGGAGCATTAAAAAACACAGAAAAATATATTTCAGGTTCAATTGTCCAGCACAATAAGAAAATCAATAAAAAATATTATTGTTTTCCAATAACATTATTATTGCTTTTTCACAATGCATTTGAATGAGGATGTGATATCTTTTTTAAGATAAAACTTTTCCAAAAATTAAACGGGAGCATTAATAAACACAGAAAAATATATTTCAGGTTCAATTGTCCAGCACAATAAGAAAATCAATAAAAAATATTATTGTTTTCCAATAACATTATTATTGCTTTTTCACAATGCATTTGAATGAGGATGTGATATCTTTTTTAAGATAAAACTTTTCCAAAAATCAAACGGGAGCATAATTAAACACAGAAAAATATATTTCAGGTTCAATTGTCCAGCACAATAAGAAAATCAATAAAAAATATTATTGTTTTCCAATAGCATTATTAATGCTTTTTCACAATGCATTTGAATGAGGATTTGATATCTTTTTTAAGATAAAACTTTTCCAAAAAGTTAACAGGAGCATTAATAAACACAGAAAAATATATTTCAGGTTCAATTGTCCAGCACAATTAGAAAATCAATAAAAAATATTATTGTTTTCCAATAACATTATTATTGCTTTTTCACAATGCATTTGAATGAGGATGTGATATCTTTTTTAAGATAAAACTTTTCCAAAAATTAAACGGGAGCATTAATAAACACAGAAAAATATATTTCAGGTTCAATTGTCCAGCACAATAAGAAAATCAATAAAAAATATTATAGTTTTCCAATAGCATTATTAATGCTTTTTCACAATGCATTTGAATGAGGATGTGATATCTTTTTTAAGATAAAACTTTTCCAAAAAGTTAACAGGAGCATTAATAAACACAGAAAAATATATTTCAGGTTCAATTGTCCAGCACAATAAGAAAATCAATAAAAAATATTATTGTTTTCCAATAATATTATTATTGCTTTTTTCACAATGCATTTGAATGAGGATGTGATATCTTTTTTAAGATAAAACTTTTCCAAAAATTAAACGGGAGCATTAATAAACACAGAAAAATATATTTCAGGTTCAGTTGTCCAGCACAATAAGAAAATCAATAAAAAATATTATTGTTTTCCAATAGCATTATTAATGCTTTTTCACAATGCATTTGAATGAGGATGTGATATCTTTTTTAAGATAAAACTTTTCCAAAAAGTAAACAGGAGCATTAATAAACACAGAAAAATATATTTCAGGTTCAATTGTCCAGCACAATAAGAAAATCAATAAAAAATATTATTGTTTTCCAATAGCATTATTAATGCTTTTTCACAATGCATTTGAATGAGGATGTGATTTCTTTTTTAAGATAAAACTTTTCCAAAAAGTTAACAGGAGCATTAATAAACACAGAAAAATATATTTCAGGTTCAATTGTCCAGCACAATTAGAAAATCAATAAAAAATATTATTGTTTTCCAATAACATTATTATTGCTTTTTCACAATGCATTTGAATGAGGATGTGATATCTTTTTTAAGATAAAACTTTTCCAAAAAGTTAACAGGAGCATTAATAAACACAGAAAAATATATTTAAGGTTCAATTGTCCAGCACAATTAGAAAATCAATAAAAAATATTATTGTTTTCCAATAACATTATTATTGCTTTTTCACAATGCATTTGAATGAGGATGTGATATCTTTTTTAAGATAAAACTTTTCCAAAAATTAAACGGGAGCATTAATAAACACAGAAAAATATATTTCAGGTTCAATTGTCCAGCACAATAAGAAAATCAATAAAAAATATTATTGTTTTCCAATAGCATTATTAATGCTTTTTCACAATGCATTTGAATGAGGATGTGATATCTTTTTTAAGATAAAACTTTTCCAAAAAGTTAACAGGAGCATTAATAAACACAGAAAAACATATTTCAGGTTCAATTGTCCAGCACAATAAGAAAATCAATAAAAAATATTATTGTTTTCCAATAATATTATTATTGCTTTTTTCACAATGCATTTGAATGAGGATGTCATATCTTTTTTAAGATAAAACTTTTCCAAAAATTAAACGGGAGCATTAATAAACACAGAAAAATATATTTCAGGTTCAATTGTCCAGCACAATAAGAAAATCAATAAAAAATATTATTGTTTTCCAATAGCATTATTAATGCTTTTTCACAATGCATTTGAATGAGGATGTGATATCTTTTTTAAGATAAAACTTTTCCAAAAAGTTAACAGGAGCATTAATAAACACAGAAAAATATATTTCAGGTTCAATTGTCCAGCACAATAAGAAAATCAATAAAAAATATTATTGTTTTCCAATAGCATTATTAATGCTTTTTCACAATGCATTTGAATGAGGATGTGATATCTTTTTTAAGATAAAACTTTTCCAAAAAGTTAACAGGAGCATTAATAAACACAGAAAAATATATTTCAGGTTCAATTGTCCAGCACAATTAGAAAATCAATAAAAAATATTATTGTTTTCCAATAACATTATTATTGCTTTTTCACAATGCATTTGAATGAGGATGTGATATCTTTTTTAAGATAAAACTTTTCCAAAAATTAAACGGGAGCATTAATAAACACAGAAAAATATATTTCAGGTTCAATTGTCCAGCACAATAAGAAAATCAATAAAAAATATTAGTGTTTTCCAATAGCATTATTAATGCTTTTTCACAATGCATTTGAATGAGGATGTGATATCTTTTTTAAGATAAAACTTTTCCAAAAAGTTAACAGGAGCATTAATAAACACAGAAAAATATATTTCAGGTTCAATTGTCCAGCACAATAAGAAAATCAATAAAAAATATTATTGTTTTCCAATAACATTATTATTGCTTTTTCACAATGCATTTGAATGAGGATGTGATATCTTTTTAAAGATAAAACTTTTCCAAAAATTAAACGGGAGCATTAATAAACACAGAAAAATATATTTCAGGTTCAATTGTCCAGCACAATAAGAAAATCAATAAAAAATATTATTGTTTTCCAACAATATTATTATTGCTTTTTCACAATGCACTTGAATGAGGATTTGATATCTTTTTTAAGATAAAACTTTTCCAAAAATTTAACAGGAGCATTAATAAACACAGAAAAATATATTTCAGGTTCAATTGTCCAGAACAATAAGAAATTCAATAAAATATATTATTGTTTTCCAATAACATTATTATTGCTTTTTCACAATGCATTTGAATGAGGATGTGATATCTTTTTTAAGATAAAACTTTTCCAAAAATTAAACGGAAGCATTAATAAACACAGAAAAATATATTTCAGGTTCAATTGTCCAGCACAATAAGAAAATCAATAAAAAATATTATTGTTTTCCAATAACATTATTATTGCTTTTTCACAATGCATTTGAATGAGGATGTGATATCTTTTTTAAGATAAAACTTTTCCAAAAATTAAACGGGAGCATTAATAAACACAGAAAAATATATTTCAGGTTCAATTGTCCAGCACAATAAGAAAATCAATAAAATATATTATTGTTTTCCAATAACATTATTATTGCTTTTTCACAATGCATTTGAATGAGGATGTGATATCTTTTTTAAGATAAAACTTTTCCAAAAATTAAACGGGAGCATTAATAAACACAGAAAAATATATTTCAGGTTCAATTGTCCAGCACAATAAGAAAATCAATAAAAAATATTATTGTTTTCCAATAGCATTATTAATGCTTTTTCACAATGCATTTGAATGAGGATGTGATATCTTTTTTAAGATAAAACTTTTCCAAAAAGTTAACAGGAGCATTAATAAACACAGAAAAATATATTTCAGGTTCAATTGTCCAGCACAATAAGAAAATCAATAAAAAATATTATTGTTTTCCAATAACATTATTATTGCTTTTTCACAATGCATTTGAATGAGGATGTGATATCTTTTTTAAGATAAAACTTTTCCAAAAATTAAACGGGAGCATTAATAAACACAGAAAAATATATTTCAGGTTCAATTGTCCAGCACAATAAGAAAATCAATAAAAAATATTATTGTTTTCCAATAACATTATTATTGCTTTTTCACAATGCATTTGAATGAGGATGTGATATCTTTTTTAAGATAAAACTTTTCCAAAAATTAAACGGGAGCATTAATAAACACAGAAAAATATATTTCAGGTTCAATTGTCCAGAACAATAAGAAAATCAATAAAATATATTATTGTTTTCCAATAACATTATTATTGCTTTTTCACAATGCATTTGAATGAGGATGTGATATCTTTTTTAAGATAAAACTTTTCCAAAAATTAAACGGGAGCATTAATAAACACAGAAAAATATATTTCAGGTTCAATTGTCCAGCACAATAAGAAAATCAATAAAAAATATTATTGTTTTCCAATAGCATTATTAATGCTTTTTCACAATGCATTTGAATGAGGATGTGATATCTTTTTTAAGATAAAACTTTTCCAAAAAGTTAACAGGAGCATTAATAAACACAGAAAAATATATTTCAGGTTCAATTGTCCAGCACAATAAGAAAATCAATAAAAAATATTATTGTTTTCCAATAGCATTATTAATGCTTTTTCACAATGCATTTGAATGAGGATGTGATATCTTTTTTAAGATAAAACTTTTCCAAAAAGTTTACAGGAGCATTAATAAACACAGAAAAATATATTTCAGGTTCAATTGTCCAGCACAATAAGAAAATCAATAAAAAATATTATTGTTTTCCAATAGCATTATTAATGCTTTTTCACAATGCATTTGAATGAGGATGTGATATCTTTTTTAAGATAAAACTTTTCCAAAAAGTTAACAGGAGCATTAATAAACACAGAAAAATATATTTCAGGTTCAATTGTCCAGCACAATAAGAAAATCAATAAAAAATATTATTGTTTTCCAATAGCATTATTAATGCTTTTTCACAATGCATTTGAATGAGGATGTGATATTTTTTTTAAGATAAAACTTTTCCAAAAAGTTAACAGGAGCCTTAATAAACACAGAAAAATATATTTCAGGTTCAATTGTCCAGCACAATAAGAAAATCAATAAAAAATATTATTGTTTTCCAATAGCATTATTAATGCTTTTTCACAATGCATTTGAATGAGGATGTGATATCTTTTTTAAGATAAAACTTTTCCAAAAAGTTAACAGGAGCAATTATAAACACAGAAAAATATATTTCAGGTTCAATTGTCCAGCACAATAAGAAAATCAATAAAAAATATTATTGTTTTCCAATAGCATTATTAATGCTTTTTCACAATGCATTTGAATGAGGATGTGGTATCTTTTTTAAGATAAAACTTTTCCAAAAAGTTAACAGGAGCATTAATAAACACAGAACAATATATTTCAGGTTCAATTGTCCAGCACAATAAGAAAATCAATAAAAAATATTATTGTTTTCCAATAGCATTATTAATGCTTTTTCACAATGCATTTGAATGAGGATGTGATATCTTTTTTAAGATAAAACTTTTCCAAAAAGTTAACAGGAGCATTAATAAACACAGAAAAATATATTTCAGGTTCAATTGTCCAGCACAATAAGAAAATCAATAAAAAATATTATTGTTTTCCAATAGCATTATTAATGCTTTTTCACAATGCATTTGAATGAGGATGTGATATCTTTTTTAAGATAAAACTTTTCCAAAAATTAAACGGAAGCATTAATAAACACAGAAAAATATATTTCAGGTTCAATTGTCCAGCACAATAAGAAAATCAATAAAAAATATTATTGTTTTCCAATAGCATTATTAATGCTTTTTCACAATGCATTTGAATGAGGATTTGATATCTTTTTTAAGATAAAACTTTTCCAAAAAGTGAACAGGAGCATTAATAAACACAGAAAAATATATTTCAGGTTCAATTGTCCAGCACAATTAGAAAATCAATAAAAAATATTATTGTTTTCCAATAACATTATTATTGCTTTTTCGCAATGCATTTGAATGAGGATGTGATATCTTTTTTAAGATAAAACTTTTACAAAAATTAAACGGGAGCATTAATAAACACAGAAAAATATATTTCAGGTTCAGTTGTCCAGCACAATAAGAAAATCAATAAAAAATATTATTGTTTTCCAATAATATTATTATTGCTTTTTCACAATGCATTTGAATGAGGATGTGATATCTTTTTTAAGATAAAACTTTTCCAAAAATTTAACACGAGCATTAATAAACATAGAAAAATATATTTCAGGTTCAATTGTCCAGCACAATAAGAAAATCAATAAAAAATATTATTGTTTTCCAATAGCATTATTAATGCTTTTTCACAATGCATTTGAATGAGGATGTGATATCTTTTTTAAGATAAAACTTTTCCAAAAAGTTAACAGGAGCATTAATAAACACAGAAAAATATATTTCAGGTTCAATTGTCCAGCACAATAAGAAAATCAATAAAAAATATTATTGTTTTCCAATAGCATTATTAATGCTTTTTCACAATGCATTTGAATGAGGATGTGATATCTTTTTTAAGATAAAACTTTTCCAAAAAGTTAACAGGAGCCTTAATAAACACAGAAAAATATATTTCAGGTTCAATTGTCCAGCACAATAAGAAAATCAATAAAAAATATTATTGTTTTCCAATAGCATTATTAATGCTTTTTCACAATGCATTTGAATGAGGATGTGATATCTTTTTTAAGATAAAACTTTTCCAAAAAGTTAACAGGAGCATTAATAAACACAGAAAAATATATTTCAGGTTCAATTGTCCAGCACAATAAGAAAATCAATAAAAAATATTATTGTTTTCCAATAGCATTATTAATGCTTTTTCACAATGCATTTGAATGAGGATGTGATATCTTTTTTAAGATAAAACTTTTCCAAAAAGTTAACAGGAGCATTAATAAACACAGAAAAATATATTTCAGGTTCAATTGTCCAGCACAATAAGAAAATCAATAAAAAATATTATTGTTTTCCAATAGCATTATTAATGCTTTTTCACAATGCATTTGAATGAGGATGTGATATCTTTTTTAAGATAAAACTTTTCCAAAAAGTTAACAGGAGCATTAATAAACACAGAAAAATATATTTCAGGTTCAATTGTCCAGCACAATAAGAAAATCAATAAAAAATATTATTGTTTTCCAATAGCATTATTAATGCTTTTTCACAATGCATTTGAATGAGGATGTGATATCTTTTTTAAGATAAAACTTTTCCAAAAAGTTAACAGGAGCATTAATAAACACAGAAAAATATATTTCAGGTTCAATTGTCCAGCACAATAAGAAAATCAATAAAAAATATTATTGTTTTCCAATAGCATTATTAATGCTTTTTCACAATGCATTTGAATGAGGATGTGATATCTTTTTTAAGATAAAACTTTTCCAAAAAGTTAACAGGAGCCTTAATAAACACAGAAAAATATATTTCAGGTTCAATTGTCCAGCACAATAAGAAAATCAATAAAAAATATTATTGTTTTCCAATAGCATTATTAATGCTTTTTCACAATGCATTTGAATGAAGATGTGATATCTTTTTTAAGATAAAACTTTTCCAAAAAGTTAACAGGAGCATTAATAAACACAGAAAAATATATTTCAGGTTCAATTGTCCAGCACAATAAGAAAATCAATAAAAAATATTATTGTTTTCCAATAGCATTATTAATGCTTTTTCACAATGCATTTGAATGAGGATGTGATATCTTTTTTAAGATAAAACTTTTCCAAAAAGTTAACAGGAGCATTAATAAACACAGAAAAATATATTTCAGGTTCAATTGTCCAGCACAATAAGAAAATCAATAAAAAATATTATTGTTTTCCAATAGCATTATTAATGCTTTTTCACAATGCATTTGAATGAGGATGTGATATTTTTTTTAAGATAAAACTTTTCCAAAAAGTTAACAGGAGCCTAAATAAACACAGAAAAATATATTTCAGGTTCAATTGTCCAGCACAATAAGAAAATCAATAAAAAATATTATTGTTTTCCAATAGCATTATTAATGCTTTTTCACAATGCATTTGAATGAGGATGTGATATCTTTTTTAAGATAAAACTTTTCCAAAAAGTTAACAGGAGCAATTATAAACACAGAAAAATATATTTCAGGTTCAATTGTCCAGCACAACAAGAAAATCAATAAAAAATATTATTGTTTTCCAATAGCATTATTAATGCTTTTTCACCATGCATTTGAATGAGGATGTGATATCTTTTTTAAGATAAAACTTTTCCAAAAAGTTAACAGGAGCATTAATAAACACAGAAAAATATATTTCAGGTTCAATTGTCCAGCACAATAAGAAAATCAATAAAAAATATTATTGTTTTCCAATAGCATTATTAATGCTTTTTCACAATGCATTTGAATGAGGATGTGATATCTTTTTTAAGATAATACTTTTCCAAAAAGTTAACAGGAGCCTTAATAAACACAGAAAAATATATTTCAGGTTCAATTGTCCAGCACAATAAGAAAATCAATAAAAAATATTATTGTTTTCCAATAGCATTATTAATGCTTTTTCACAATGCATTTGAATGAGGATGTGATATCTTTTTTAAGATAAAACTTTTCCAAAAAGTTAACAGGAGCAATTATAAACACAGAAAAATATATTTCAGGTTCAATTGTCCAGCACAATAAGAAAATCAATAAAAAATATTATTGTTTTCCAATAGCATTATTAATGCTTTTTCACCATGCATTTGAATGAGGATGTGATATCTTTTTTAAGATAAAACTTTTCCAAAAAGTTAACAGGAGCATTAATAAACACAGAAAAATATATTTCAGGTTCAATTGTCCAGCACAATAAGAAAATCAATAAAAAATATTATTGTTTTCCAATAGCATTATTAATGCTTTTTCACAATGCATTTGAATGAGGATGTGATATCTTTTTTAAGATAAAACTTTTCCAAAAAGTTAACAGGAGCCTTAATAAACACAGAAAAATATATTTCAGGTTCAATTGTCCAGCACAATAAGAAAATCAATAAAAAATATTATTGTTTTCCAATAGCATTATTAATGCTTTTTCACAATGCATTTGAATGAGGATGTGATATCTTTTTTAAGATAAAACTTTTCCAAAAAGTTAACAGGAGCATTAATAAACACAGAAAAATATATTTCAGGTTCAATTGTCCAGCACAATAAGAAAATCAATAAAAAATATTATTGTTTTCCAATAGCATTATTAATGCTTTTTCACAATGCATTTGAATGAGGATGTGATATTTTTTTTAAGATAAAACTTTTCCAAAAAGTTAACAGGAGCCTTAATAAACACAGAAAAATATATTTCAGGTTCAATTGTCCAGCACAATAAGAAAATCAATAAAAAATATTATTGTTTTCCAATAGCATTATTAATGCTTTTTCACAATGCATTTGAATGAGGATGTGATATCTTTTTTAAGATAAAACTTTTCCAAAAAGTTAACAGGAGCAATTATAAACACGGAAAAATATATTTCAGGTTCAATTGTCCAGCACAATAAGAAAATCAATAAAAAATATTATTGTTTTCCAATAGCATTATTAATGCTTTTTCACAATGCATTTGAATGAGGATGTGATATCTTTTTTAAGATAAAACTTTTCCAAAAAGTTAACAGGAGCATTAATAAACACAGAACAATATATTTCAGGTTCAATTGTCCAGCACAATAAATAAATCAATAAAAAATATTTTTTTTTTCCAGTAACATTATTATTGCTTTTTTACAACGCATTTGAATGAGGATGTGATATCTTTTTTAAGATAAAACTTTTCCAAAAAGTTAACAGGAGCATTAATAAACACAGAAAAATATATTTCAGGTTCAATTGTCCAGCACAATAAGAAAATCAATAAAAAATATTATTGTTTTCCAATAGCATTATTAATGCTTTTTCACAATGCATTTGAATGAGGATGTGATATCTTTTTTAAGATAAAACTTTTCCAAAAAGTTAACAGGAGCATTAATAAACACAGAAAAATATATTTCAGGTTCAATTGTCCAGCACAATAAGAAAATCAATAAAATATATTATTGTTTTCCAATAACATTATTATTGCTTTTTCACAATGCATTTGAATGAGGATGTGATATCTTTTTTAAGATAAAACTTTTCCAAAAATTAAACGGAAGCATTAATAAACACAGAAAAATATATTTCAGGTTCAATTGTCCAGCACAATAAGAAAATCAATAAAAAATATTATTGTTTTCCAATAGCATTATTAATGCTTTTTCACAATGCATTTGAATGAGGATTTGATATCTTTTTTAAGATAAAACTTTTCCAAAAAGTGAACAGGAGCATTAATAAACACAGAAAAATATATTTCAGGTACAATTGTCCAGCACAATAAGAAAATCAATAAAAAATATTATTGTTTTCCAATAACATTATTATTGCTTTTTCGCAATGCATTTGAATGAGGATGTGATATCTTTTTTAAGATAAAACTTTTACAAAAATTAAACGGGAGCATTAATAAACACAGAAAAATATATTTCAGGTTCAATTGTCCAGCACAATAAGAAAATCAATAAAAAATATTATTGTTTTCCAATAACATTATTATTGCTTTTTCGCAATGCATTTGAATGAGGATGTGATATCTTTTTTAAGATAAAACTTTTACAAAAATTAAACGGGAGCATTAATAAACACAGAAAAATATATTTCAGGTTCAATTGTCCAGCACAATAAGAAAATCAATAAAAAATATTATTGTTTTCCAATAGCATTATTAATGCTTTTTCACAATGCATTTGAATGAGGATGTGATATCTTTTTTAAGATAAAACTTTTCCAAAAATTTAACAGGAGCATAATTAAACACAGAAAAATATATTTCAGGTTCTATTGTCCAGCACAATAAGAAAATCAATAAAAAATATTATTGTTTTCCAATAGCATTATTAATGCTTTTTCACAATGCATTTGAATGAGGATGTGATATCTTTTTTAAGATAAAACTTTTCCAAAAATTTAACAGGAGCATTAATAAACACAGAAAAATATATTTCAGGTTCAATTGTCCAGCACAATAAGAAAATCAATAAAAAATATTATTGTTTTCCAATAGCATTATTAATGCTTTTTCACAATGCATTTGAATGAGGATGTGATATCTTTTTTAAGATAAAACTTTTCCAAAATTTTAACAGGAGCATAATTAAACACAGAAAAATATATTTCAGGATTAATTGTCCATTCATTGAATTTAATATCTTTCAAAGCGTTTCACAAATGTACAAAGACTTTGTACCTTTCAGCAAAAGAAATTTGATTATTTCACAGTTTTTTAAGATAAAACTTTTCCAAAAATTTAACAGGAGCGTAATTTAACACAGAAAAATATATTTCAGGTTCAAATGTCCAGCACAATAAGAAAATCAATAAAAAATATTATTGTTTTCCAATAGCATTATTAATGCTTTTTCACAATGAATTTGAATGAGGATGTGATATCTTTTTTAAGATAAAACTTTTCCAAAAATTTAACAGGAGCATAATTAAACACAGAAAAATATATTTCAGGATTAATTGTCCATTCATTGAATTTAATATCTTTCAAAGCGTTTCACAAATGTACAAAGACTTTGTACCTTTCAGCAAAAGAAATTTGATTATTTCACAGTTTTTTAAGATAAAACTTTTCCAAAAATTTAACAGGAGCATAATTTAACACAGAAAAATATATTTCAGGTTCGAATGTCCAGCACAATAAGAAAATCAATAAAAAATATTATTGTTTTCCAATAATATTATTAATGCTTTTTCACAATGCATTTGAATGAGGATGTGATATCTTTTTTAAGATAAAACTTTTCCAAAAAGTTAACAGGAGCATTAATAAACACAGAAAAATATATTTCAGGTTCAATTGTCCAGCACAATAAGAAAATCAATAAAAAATATTATTGTTTTCCAATAGCATTTTTAATGCTTTTTCACAATGCATTTGAATGAGGATGTGATATCTTTTTTAAGATAAAACTTTTCCAAAAATTTAACAGGAGCTAAATTAAACACAGAAAAATATAATTCAGGTTCTATTGTCCAGCACAATAAGAAAATCATTAAAAAATATTATTGTTTTCCAATAGCATTATTAATGCTTTTTCACAATGCATTTGAATGAGGATGTGATATCTTTTTTAAGATAAAACTTTTCCAAAAAGTTAACAGGAGCATTAATAAACACAGAAAAATATATTTCATGTTCAATTGTCCAGCACAATAAGAAAATCAACCAAAAATATTATTGTTTTCCAATAACATTATTATTGCTTTTTCACAATGCATTTGAATGAGGATGTGATATCTTTTTTAAGATAAAACTTTTCCAAAAATTTAACAGGAGCATAATTTAACACAGAAAAATATATTTCAGGTTCAAATGTCCAGCACAATAAGAAAATCAATAAATAGTATTATTGTTTTCCAATAATATTATTATTGCTTTTTCACAATGCATTTGAATGAGGATGTGATATCTTTTTTAAGATAAAACTTTTCCAAAAAGTTAACAGGAGCATTAATAAACACAGAAAAATATATTTCAGGTTCAATTGTCCAGCACAATAAGAAAATCAACCAAAAATATTATTGTTTTCCAATAACATTATTATTGCTTTTTCACAATGCATTTGAATGAGGATGTGATATCTTTTTTAAGATAAAACTTTTCCAAAAAGTTAACAGGAGCATTAATAAACACAGAAAAATATATTCCATGTTCAATTGTCCAGCACAATAAGAAAATCAACCAAAAATATTATTGTTTTCCAATAACATTATTATTGCTTTTTCACAATGCATTTGAATGAGGATGTGATATCTTTTTTAAGATAAAACTTTTCCAAAAATTTTACAGGAGCATAATTTAACACAGAAAAATATATTTCAGGTTCAAATGTCCAGCACAATAAGAAAATCAATAAAAAATATTATTGTTTTCCAATAATATTATTAATGCTTTTTCACAATGCATTTGAATGAGGATGTGATATCTTTTTTAAGATAAAACTTTTCCAAAAAGTTAACAGGAGCATTAATAAACACAGAAAAATATATTTCAGGTTCAATTGTCCAGCACAATAAGAAAATCAACCAAAAATATTATTGTTTTCCAATAACATTATTATTGCTTTTTCACAATGCATTTGAATGAGGATGTGATATCTTTTTTAAGATAAAACTTTTCCAAAAATTTAACAGGAGCATAATTTAACACAGAAAAATATATTTCAGGTTCAAATGTCCAGCACAATAAGAAAATCAATAAAAAATATTATTGTTTTCCAATAATATTATTAATGCTTTTTCACAATGCATTTGAATGAGGATGTGATATCTTTTTTAAGATAAAACTTTTCCAAAAATTTAACAGGAGCATAATTTAACACAGAAAAATATATTTCAGGTTCAAATGTCCAGCACAATAAGAAAATCAATAAAAAATATTATTGTTTTCCAATAATATTATTAATGCTTTTTCACAATGCATTTGAATGAGGATGTGATATCTTTTTTAAGATAAAACTTTTCCAAAAAGTTAACAGGAGCATTAATAAACACAGAAAAATATATTTCAGGTTCAATTGTCCAGCACAATAAGAAAATCAACCAAAAATATTATTGTTTTCCAATAACATTATTATTGCTTTTTCACAATGCATTTGAATGAGGATGTGATATCTTTTTTAAGATAAAACTTTTCCAAAAATTAAACGGAAGCATTAATAAACACAGAAAAATATATTTCAGGTTCAATTGTCCAGCACAATAAGAAAATCAATAAAAAATATTATTGTTTTCCAATAGCATTATTAATGCTTTTTCACAATGCATTTGAATGAGGATGTGATATCTTTTTTAAGATAAAACTTTTCCAAAAATTTAACAGGAGCATAATTAAACACAGAAAAATATATTTCAGGTTCTATTGTCCAGCACAATAAGAAAATCAATAAAAAATATTATTGTTTTCCAATAGCATTATTAATGCTTTTTCACAATGCATTTGAATGAGGATGTGATATCTTTTTTAAGATAAAACTTTTCCAAAAAGTTAACAGGAGCGTTATTAAACACAGAAAAATATATTTCATGTTCAATTGTCCAGCACAATAAGAAAATCAACCAAAAATATTATTGTTTTCCAATAACATTATTATTGCTTTTTCACAATGCATTTGAATGAGGATGTGATATCTTTTTTAAGATAAAACTTTTCCAAAAATTTAACAGGAGCATAATTTAACACAGAAAAATATATTTCAGGTTCAAATGTCCAGCACAATAAGAAAATCAATAAAAAATATTATTGTTTTCCAATAATATTATTATTGCTTTTTCACAATGCATTTGAATGAGGATGTGATATCTTTTTTAAGATAAAACTTTTCCAAAAATTAAACGGAAGCATTAATAAACACAGAAAAATATATTTCAGGTTGAATTGTCCAGCACATTAAGAAAACCAATAAAAAATATTATTGTTTTCCAATAATATAATTATTGCTTTTTTCACAATGCATTTTAATGTGGATGTGATATCTTTTTTAAGATAAAACTTTTCCAAAAAGTTAACAGGAGCGTTATTAAACACAGAAAAATATATTTCATGTTCAATTGTCCAGCACAATAAGAAAATCAACCAAAAATATTATTGTTTTCCAATAACATTATTATTGCTTTTTCACAATGCATTTGAATGAGGATGTGATATCTTTTTTAAGATAAAACTTTTCCAAAAATTTAACAGGAGCATAATTTAACAATGAAAAATATATTTCAGGTTCAAATGTCCAGCACAATAAGAAAATCAATAAAAAATATTATTGTTTTCCAATAATATTATTATTGCTTTTTCACAATGCATTTGAATGAGGATGTGATATCTTTTTTAAGATAAAACTTTTCCAAAAATTAAACGGAAGCATTAATAAACACAGAAAAATATATTTCAGGTTGAATTGTCCAGCACATTAAGAAAACCAATAAAAAATATTATTGTTTTCCAATAATATAATTATTGCTTTTTTCACAATGCATTTTAATGTGGATGTGATATCTTTTTTAAGATAAAACTTTTCCAAAAAGTTAACAGGAGCGTTATTAAACACAGAAAAATATATTTCATGTTCAATTGTCCAGCACAATAAGAAAATCAACCAAAAATATTATTGTTTTCCAATAACATTATTATTGCTTTTTCACAATGCATTTGAATGAGGATGTGATATCTTTTTTAAGATAAAACTTTTCCAAAAATTTAACAGGAGCATAATTTAACACAGAAAAATATATTTCAGGTTCAAATGTCCAGCACAATAAGAAAATCAATAAAAAATATTATTGTTTTCCAATAATATTATTATTGCTTTTTCACAATGCATTTGAATGAGGATGTGATATCTTTTTTAAGATAAAACTTTTCCAAAAATTAAACGGAAGCATTAATAAACACAGAAAAATATATTTCAGGTTGAATTGTCCAGCACATTAAGAAAACCAATAAAAAATATTATTGTTTTCCAATAATATAATTATTGCTTTTTTCACAATGCATTTTAATGTGGATGTGATATCTTTTTTAAGATAAAACATTTCCAAAAATTAACAGGAGCATTTTTAAACACAGAAAAATATATTTCAGGTTGAATTGTCCAGCACATTAAGAAAACCAATAAAAAATATTATTGTTTTCCAATAACATTATTATTGCTTTTTCACAATGCATTTGAATGAGGATGTGATATCTTTTTTAAGATAAAACTTTTCCAAAAATTTAACAGGAGCATAATTTAACACAGAAAAATATATTTCAGGTTCAAATGTCCAGCACAATAAGAAAATCAATAAAAAATATTATTGTTTTCCAATAATATTATTATTGCTTTTTCACAATGCATTTGAATGAGGATGTGATATCTTTTTTAAGATAAAACTTTTCCAAAAATTAAACGGAAGCATTAATAAACACAGAAAAATATATTTCAGGTTGAATTGTCCAGCACATTAAGAAAACCAATAAAAAATATTATTGTTTTCCAATAATATAATTATTGCTTTTTTCACAATGCATTTTAATGTGGATGTGATATCTTTTTTAAGATAAAACATTTCCAAAAATTAACAGGAGCATTTTTAAACACAGAAAAATATATTTCAGGTTGAATTGTCCAGCACATTAAGAAAACCAATAAAAAATATTATTGTTTTCCAATAATATAATTATTGCTTTTTTCACAATGCATTTTAATGTGGATGTGATATCTTTTTTAAGATAAAACTTTTCCAAAAAGTTAACAGGAGCGTTATTAAACACAGAAAAATATATTTCATGTTCAATTGTCCAGCACAATAAGAAAATCAACCAAAAATATTATTGTTTTCCAATAACATTATTATTGCTTTTTCACAATGCATTTGAATGAGGATGTGATATCTTTTTTAAGATAAAACTTTTCCAAAAATTTAACAGGAGCATAATTTAACACAGAAAAATATATTTCAGGTTCAAATGTCCAGCACAATAAGAAAATCAATAAAAAATATTATTGTTTTCCAATAATATTATTATTGCTTTTTCACAATGCATTTGAATGAGGATGTGATATCTTTTTTAAGATAAAACTTTTCCAAAAATTAAACGGAAGCATTAATAAACACAGAAAAATATATTTCAGGTTGAATTGTCCAGCACATTAAGAAAACCAATAAAAAATATTATTGTTTTCCAATAATATAATTATTGCTTTTTTCACAATGCATTTTAATGTGGATGTGATATCTTTTTTAAGATAAAACTTTTCCAAAAAGTTAACAGGAGCGTTATTAAACACAGAAAAATATATTTGATGTTCAATTGTCCAGCACAATAAGAAAATCAACCAAAAATATTATTGTTTTCCAATAACATTATTATTGCTTTTTCACAATGCATTTGAATGAGGATGTGATATCTTTTTTAAGATAAAACTTTTCCAAAAATTTAACAGGAGCATAATTTAACACAGAAAAATATATTTCAGGTTCAAATGTCCAGCACAATAAGAAAATCAATAAAAAATATTATTGTTTTCCAATAATATTATTATTGCTTTTTCACAATGCATTTGAATGAGGATGTGATATCTTTTTTAAGATAAAACTTTTCCGAAAATTAAACGGAAGCATTAATAAACACAGAAAAATATATTTCAGGTTGAATTGTCCAGCACATTAAGAAAACCAATAAAAAATATTATTGTTTTCCAATAATATAATTATTGCTTTTTTCACAATGCATTTTAATGTGGATGTGATATCTTTTTTAAGATAAAACATTTCCAAAAATTAACAGGAGCATTTTTAAACACAGAAAAATATATTTCAGGTTGAATTGTCCAGCACATTAAGAAAACCAATAAAAAATATTATTGTTTTCCAATAATATAATTATTGCTTTTTTCACAATGCATTTTAATGAGGATGTGATATCTTTTTTAAGATAAAACATTTCCAAAAATTTAACAGGAGCATTATTAAACACAGAAAAATATATTTCAGGTTTGATTGTCCAGCACATTAAGAAAACCAATAAAAAATATTATTGTTTTCCAATAATATAATTATTGCTTTTTTCACAATGCATTTTAATGAGGATGTGATATCTTTTTTAAGATAAAACATTTCCAAAAATTTAACAGGAGCATTTTCTAACACAGAAAAATATATTTCAGGTTGAATTGTCCAGCACATTAAGAAAACCAATAAAAAATATTATTGTTTTCCAATAATATAATTATTGCTTTTTTCACAATGCATTTTAATGAGGATGTGATATCTTTTTTAAGATAAAACATTTCCAAAAATTTAACAGGAGCATTTTCTAACACAGAAAAATATATTTCAGGTTGAATTGTCCAGCACATTAAGAAAACCAATAAAAAATATTATTGTTTTCCAATAATATAATTATTGCTTTTTTCACAATGCATTTGAATGAGGATGTGATATCTTTTTTAAGATAAAACATTTCCAAAAATTTAACAGGAGCATTATTAAACACAGAAAAATATATTTCAGGTTGAATTGTCCAGCACATTAAGAAAACCAATAAAAAATATTATTGTTTTCCAATAATATAATTATTGCTTTTTTCACAATGCATTTTAATGAGGATGTGATATCTTTTTTAAGATAAAACATTTCCAAAAATTTAACAGGAGCATTTTCTAACACAGAAAAATATATTTCAGGTTGAATTGTCCAGCACATTAAGAAAACCAATAAAAAATATTATTGTTTTCCAATAATATAAATATTGCTTTTTTCACAATGCATTTTAATGTGGATGTGATATCTTTTTTAAGATAAAACATTTCCAAAAATTTAACAGGAGCATTATTAAACACAGAAAAATATATTTCAGGTTGAATTGTCCAGCACATTAAGAAAACCAATAAAAAATATTATTGTTTTCCAATAATATAATTATTGCTTTTTTCACAATGCATTTTAATGAGGATGTGATATCTTTTTTAAGATAAAACATTTCCAAAAATTTAACAGGAGCATTATTAAACACAGAAAAATATATTTCAGGTTGAATTGTCCAGCACATTAAGAAAACCAATAAAAAATATTATTGTTTTCCAATAATATAATTATTGCTTTTTTCACAATGCATTTTAATGAGGATGTGATATCTTTTTTAAGATAAAACAGTTCAAAAAATTAAACAGGAGCATTTTCTAACACAGAAAAATATATTTCAGGTTGAATTGTCCAGCACATTAAGAAAACCAATAAAAAATATTATTGTTTTCCAATAATATAAATATTGCTTTTTTCACAATGCATTTTAATGTGGATGTGATATCTTTTTTAAGATAAAACATTTCCAAAAATTTAACAGGAGCATTATTAAACACAGAAAAATATATTTCAGGTTGAATTGTCCAGCACATTAAGAAAACCAATAAAAAATATTATTGTTTTCCAATAATATAATTATTGCTTTTTTCACAATGCATTTAAATGAGGATGTGATATCTTTTTTAAGATAAAACATTTCCAAAAATTTAACAGGAGCATTATTAAACACAGAAAAATATATTTCAGGTTGAATTGTCCAGCACATTAAGAAAACCAATAAAAAATATTATTGTTTTCCAATAATATAATTATTGCTTTTTTCACAATGCATTTAAATGAGGATGTGATATCTTTTTTAAGATAAAACATTTCCAAAAATTTAACAGGAGCATTATTAAACACAGAAAAATATATTTCAGGTTGAATTGTCCAGCACATTAAGAAAACCAATAAAAAATATTATTGTTTTCCAATAATATAATTATTGCTTTTTTCACAATGCATTTAAATGAGGATGTGATATCTTTTTTAAGATAAAACATTTCCAAAAATTTAACAGGAGCATTATTAAACACAGAAAAATATATTTCAGGTTGAATTGTCCAGCACATTAAGAAAACCAATAAAAAATATTATTGTTTTCCAATAATATAATTATTGCTTTTTTCACAATGCATTTAAATGAGGATGTGATATCTTTTTTAAGATAAAACATTTCCAAAAATTTAACAGGAGCATTATTAAACACAGAAAAATATATTTCAGGTTGAATTGTCCAGCACATTAAGAAAACCAATAAAAAATATTATTGTTTTCCAATAATATAATTATTGCTTTTTTCACAATGCATTTAAATGAGGATGTGATATCTTTTTTAAGATAAAACATTTCCAAAAATTTAACAGGAGCATTATTAAACACAGAAAAATATATTTCAGGTTGAATTGTCCAGCACATTAAGAAAACCAATAAAAAATATTATTGTTTTCCAATAATATAATTATTGCTTTTTTCACAATGCATTTAAATGAGGATGTGATATCTTTTTTAAGATAAAACATTTCCAAAAATTTAACAGGAGCATTATTAAACACAGAAAAATATATTTCAGGTTGAATTGTCCAGCACATTAAGAAAACCAATAAAAAATATTATTGTTTTCCAATAATATAATTATTGCTTTTTTCACAATGCATTTAAATGAGGATGTGATATCTTTTTTAAGATAAAACATTTCCAAAAATTTAACAGGAGCATTATTAAACACAGAAAAATATATTTCAGGTTGAATTGTCCAGCACATTAAGAAAACCAATAAAAAATATTATTGTTTTCCAATAATATAATTATTGCTTTTTTCACAATGCATTTAAATGAGGATGTGATATCTTTTTTAAGATAAAACATTTCCAAAAATTTAACAGGAGCATTATTAAACACAGAAAAATATATTTCAGGTTGAATTGTCCAGCACATTAAGAAAACCAATAAAAAATATTATTGTTTTCCAATAATATAATTATTGCTTTTTTCACAATGCATTTAAATGAGGATGTGATATCTTTTTTAAGATAAAACATTTCCAAAAATTTAACAGGAGCATTATTAAACACAGAAAAATATATTTCAGGTTGAATTGTCCAGCACATTAAGAAAACCAATAAAAAATATTATTGTTTTCCAATAATATAATTATTGCTTTTTTCACAATGCATTTAAATGAGGATGTGATATCTTTTTTAAGATAAAACATTTCCAAAAATTTAACAGGAGCATTATTAAACACAGAAAAATATATTTCAGGTTGAATTGTCCAGCACATTAAGAAAACCAATAAAAAATATTATTGTTTTCCAATAATATAATTATTGCTTTTTTCACAATGCATTTAAATGAGGATGTGATATCTTTTTTAAGATAAAACATTTCCAAAAATTTAACAGGAGCATTATTAAACACAGAAAAATATATTTCAGGTTGAATTGTCCAGCACATTAAGAAAACCAATAAAAAATATTATTGTTTTCCAATAATATAATTATTGCTTTTTTCACAATGCATTTTAATGAGGATGTGATATCTTTTTTAAAATAAAACATTTGTAAAAATTTAACAGGAGCATTTTCTAACACAGAAAAATATATTTCAGGTTGAATTGTCCAGCACATTAAGAAAACCAATAAAAAATATTATTGTTTTCCAATAATATAATTATTGCTTTTTTCACAATGCATTTTAATGAGGATGTGATATCTTTTTTAAGATAAAACATTTCCAAAAATGTAACATAAGCATTTTTAAACACAGAAAAATATATTTCAGGTTTAATTGTCCAGCACATTAAGAAAACCAATAAAAAATATTATTGTTTTCCAATAATATAATTATTGCTTTTTTCACAATGCATTTTAATGAGGATGTGATATCTTTTTTAAGATAAAACATTTCCAAAAATTTAACAGGAGCATTATTAAACACAGAAAAATATATTTCAGGTTGAATTGTCCAGCACATTAAGAAAACCAATAAAAAATATTATTGTTTTCCAATAATATAATTATTGCTTTTTTCACAATGCATTTTAATGAGGATGTGATATCTTTTTTAAAATAAAACATTTGTAAAAATTTAACAGGAGCATTTTCTAACACAGAAAAATATATTTCAGGTTGAATTGTCCAGCACATTAAGAAAACCAATAAAAAATATTATTGTTTTCCAATAATATAATTATTGCTTTTTTCACAATGCATTTTAATGAGGATGTGATATCTTTTTTAAGATAAAACATTTCCAAAAATTTAACAGGAGCATTTTCTAACACAGAAAAATATATTTCAGGTTTAATTGTCCAGCACATTAAGAAAACCAATAAAAAATATTATTGTTTTCCAATAATATAATTATTGCTTTTTTCACAATGCATTTTAATGAGGATGTGATATCTTTTTTAAAAAAAAACATTTGTATAAATTTAACAGGAGCATTTTTAAACACAGAAAAATATATTTCAGGTTGAATTGTCCAGCACATTAAGAAAACCAATAAAAAATATTATTGTTTTCCAATAATATAATTATTGCTTTTTTCACAATGCATTTTAATGAGGATGTGATATCTTTTTTAAGATAAAACAGTTCAAAAAATTAAACAGGAGCATTTTCTAACACAGAAAAATATATTTCAGGTTGAATTGTCCAGCACATTAAGAAAACCAATAAAAAATATTATTGTTTTCCAATAATATAAATATTGCTTTTTTCACAATGCATTTTAATGTGGATGTGATATCTTTTTTAAGATAAAACATTTCCAAAAATTTAACAGGAGCATTATTAAACACAGAAAAATATATTTCAGGTTGAATTGTCCAGCACATTAAGAAAACCAATAAAAAATATTATTGTTTTCCAATAATATAATTATTGCTTTTTTCACAATGCATTTAAATGAGGATGTGATATCTTTTTTAAGATAAAACAGTTCAAAAAATTAAACAGGAGCATTTTCTAACACAGAAAAATATATTTCAGGTTGAATTGTCCAGCACATTAAGAAAACCAATAAAAAATATTATTGTTTTCCAATAATATAATTATTGCTTTTTTCACAATGCATTTTAATGAGGATGTGATATCTTTTTTAAGATAAAACAGTTCAAAAAATTAAACAGGAGCATTTTCTAACACAGAAAAATATATTTCAGGTTGAATTGTCCAGCACATTAAGAAAACCAATAAAAAATATTATTGTTTTCCAATAATATAAATATTGCTTTTTTCACAATGCATTTTAATGTGGATGTGATATCTTTTTTAAGATAAAACATTTCCAAAAATTTAACAGGAGCATTATTAAACACAGAAAAATATATTTCAGGTTGAATTGTCCAGCACATTAAGAAAACCAATAAAAAATATTATTGTTTTCCAATAATATAATTATTGCTTTTTTCACAATGCATTTAAATGAGGATGTGATATCTTTTTTAAGATAAAACAGTTCAAAAAATTAAACAGGAGCATTTTCTAACACAGAAAAATATATTTCAGGTTGAATTGTCCAGCACATTAAGAAAACCAATAAAAAATATTATTGTTTTCCAATAATATAATTATTGCTTTTTTCACAATGCATTTTAATGAGGATGTGATATCTTTTTTAAGATAAAACAGTTCAAAAAATTAAACAGGAGCATTTTCTAACACAGAAAAATATATTTCAGGTTGAATTGTCCAGCACATTAAGAAAACCAATAAAAAATATTATTGTTTTCCAATAATATAAATATTGCTTTTTTCACAATGCATTTTAATGTGGATGTGATATCTTTTTTAAGATAAAACATTTCCAAAAATTTAACAGGAGCATTATTAAACACAGAAAAATATATTTCAGGTTGAATTGTCCAGCACATTAAGAAAACCAATAAAAAATATTATTGTTTTCCAATAATATAATTATTGCTTTTTTCACAATGCATTTTAATGAGGATGTGATATCTTTTTTAAAATAAAACATTTGTAAAAATTTAACAGGAGCATTATTAAACACAGAAAAATATATTTCAGGTTGAATTGTCCAGCACATTAAGAAAACCAATAAAAAATATTATTGTTTTCCAATAATATAATTATTGCTTTTTTCACAATGCATTTTAATGAGGATGTGATATCTTTTTTAAGATAAAACATTTCCAGAAATTTAACAGGAGCATTATTAAACACAGAAAAATATATTTCAGGTTGAATTGTCCAGCACATTAAGAAAACCAATAAAAAATATTATTGTTTTCCAATAATATAATTATTGCTTTTTTCACAATGCATTTTAATGAGGATGTGATATCTTTTTTAAGATAAAACATTTCCAAAAATTTAACAGGAGCATTATTAAACACAGAAAAATATATTTCAGGTTGAATTGTCAAGCACATTAAGAAAACCAATATAAAATATTATTGTTTTCCAATAATATAATTATTGCTTTTTTCACAATGCATTTTAATGTGGATGTGATATCTTTTTTAAGATAAAACATTTCCAAAAATTTAACAGGAGCATTATTAAACACAGAAAAATATATTTCAGGTTGAATTGTCCAGCACATTAAGAAAACCAATAAAAAATATTATTGTTTTCCAATAATATAATTATTGCTTTTTTCACAATGCATTTTAATGAGGATGTGATATCTTTTTTAAGATAAAACATTTCCAAAAATTTAACAGGAGCATTATTAAACGCAGAAAAATATATTTCAGGTTGAATTGTCCAGCACATTAAGAAAACCAATAAAAAATATTATTGTTTTCCAATAATATAATTATTGCTTTTTTCACAATGCATTTTAATGAGGATGTGATATCTTTTTTAAGATAAAACATTTCCAAAAATTTAACAGGAGCATTATTAAACACAGAAAAATATATTTCAGGTTGAATTGTCCAGCACATTAAGAAAACCAATATAAAATATTATTGTTTTCCAATAATATAATTATTGCTTTTTTCACAATGCATTTTAATGAGGATGTGATATCTTTTTTAAGATAAAACATTTCCAAAAATTTAACAGGAGCATTATTAAACACAGAAAAATATATTTCAGGTTGAATTGTCCAGCACATTAAGAAAACCAATAAAAAATATTATTGTTTTCCAATAATAAAATTATTGCTTTTTTCACAATGCATATTAATGTGGATGTGATATCTTTTTTAAGATAAAACATTTCCAAAAATTTAACAGGAGCATTATTAAACACAGAAAAATATATTTCAGGTTGAATTGTCCAGCACATTAAGAAAACCAATAAAAAATATTATTGTTTTCCAATAATAAAATTTTTGTTGCTTTTTTCACAATGCATTTTAATGTGGATGTGATATCTTTTTTAAGATAAAACATTTCCAAAAATTTAACAGGAGCATTATTAAACACAGAAAAATATATTTCAGGTTGAATTGTCCAGCACATTAAGAAAACCAATAAAAAATATTATTGTTCTCCAATAATATAATTATTGCTTTTTTCAAAATGCATTCTAATGAGGATGTGATATCTTTTTTAAGATAAAACATTTCCAAAAATTTAACAGGAGCATTATTAAACGCAGAAAAATATATTTCAGGTTGAATTGTCCAGCACATTAAGAAAACCAATAAAAAATATTATTGTTCTCCAATAATATAATTATTGCTTTTTTCACAATGCATTTTAATGAGGATGTGATATCTTTTTTAAGATAAAACATTTCCAAAAATTTAACAGGAGCATTATTAAACACAGAAAAATATATTTCAGGTTGAATTGTCCAGCACATTAAGAAAACCAATAAAAAATATTATTGTTCTCCAATAATATAATTATTGCTTTTTTCAAAATGCATTTTAATGAGGATGTGATATCTTTTTTAAGATAAAACATTTCCAAAAGTTTAACAGGAGCATTATTAAACGCAGAAAAATATATTTCAGGTTGAATTGTCCAGCACATTAAGAAAACCAATAAAAAATATTATTGTTTTCCAATAATATAATTATTGCTTTTTTCACAATGCATTTTAATGAGGATGTGATATCTTTTTTAAGATAAAACATTTCCAAAAATTTAACAGGAGCATTATTAAACACAGAAAAATATATTTCAGGTTGAATTGTCCAGCACATTAAGAAAACCAATATAAAATATTATTGTTTTCCAATAATATAATTATTGCTTTTTTCACAATGCATTTTAATGTGGATGTGATATCTTTTTTAAGATAAAACATTTCCAAAAATTTAACAGGAGCATTATTAAACACAGAAAAATATATTTCAGGTTGAATTGTCCAGCACATTAAGAAAACCAATAAAAAATATTATTGTTTTCCAATAATATAATTATTGCTTTTTTCACAATGCATTTTAATGAGGATGTGATATCTTTTTTAAGATAAAACATTTCCAAAAATTTAACAGGAGCATTATTAAACGCAGAAAAATATATTTCAGGTTGAATTGTCCAGCACATTAAGAAAACCAATAAAAAATATTATTGTTTTCCAATAATATAATTATTGCTTTTTTCAAAATGCATTTTAATGAGGATGTGATATCTTTTTTAAGATAAAACATTTCCAAAAATTTAACAGGAGCATTATTAAACACAGAAAAATATATTTCAGGTTGAATTGTCCAGCACATTAAGAAAACCAATATAAAATATTATTGTTTTCCAATAATATAATTATTGCTTTTTTCACAATGCATTTTAATGAGGATGTGATATCTTTTTTAAGATAAAACATTTCCAAAAATTTAACAGGAGCATTATTAAACGCAGAAAAATATATTTCAGGTTGAATTGTCCAGCACATTAAGAAAACCAATAAAAAATATTATTGTTTTCCAATAATATAATTATTGCTTTTTTCAAAATGCATTTTAATGAGGATGTGATATCTTTTTTAAGATAAAACATTTCCAAAAATTTAACAGGAGCATTATTAAACACAGAAAAATATATTTCAGGTTGAATTGTCCAGCACATTAAGAAAACCAATAAAAAATTTTATTGTTTTCCAATAATATAATTATTGCTTTATTCACAATGCATTTTAATGAGGATGTGATATCTTTTTTAAGATACAACATTTCCAAAAATTTAACAGGAGCATTATTAAACACAGAAAAATATATTTCAGGTTGAATTGTCCAGCACATTAAGAAAACCAATAAAAAATATTATTGTTTTCCAATAATATAATTATTGCTTTATTCACAATGCATTTTAATGAGGATGTGATATCTTTTTTAAGATACAACATTTCCAAAAATTTAACAGGAGCATTATAAAACACAGAAAAATATATTTCAGGTTGAATTGTCCAGCACATTAAGAAAACCAATAAAAAATATTATTGTTTTCCAATAATATAATTATTGCTTTTTTCACAATGCATTTTAATGAGGATGTGATATCTTTTTTAAGATAAAACATTTCCAAAAATTTAACAGGAGCATTATTAAACACAGAAAAATATATTTCAGGTTGAATTGTCCAGCACATTAAGAAAACCAATAAAAAATATTATTGTTTTCCAATAATATAATTATTGCTTTTTTCACAATGCATTTTAATGTGGATGTGATATCTTTTTTAAGATAAAACATTTCCAAAAATTTAACAGGAGCATTATAAAACACAGAAAAATATATTTCAGGTTGAATTGTCCAGCACATTAAGAAAACCAATAAAAAATATTATTGTTTTCCAATAATATAATTATTGCTTTTTTCACAATGCATTTTAATGAGGATGTGATATCTTTTTTAAGATACAACATTTCCAAAAATTTAACAGGAGCATTATAAAACACAGAAAAATATATTTCAGGTTGAATTGTCCAGCACATTAAGAAAACCAATAAAAAATATTATTGTTTTCCAATAATATAATTATTGCTTTTTTCAAAATGCATTTTAATGAGGATGTGATATCTTTTTTAAGATAAAACATTTCCAAAAATTTAACAGGAGCATTATTAAACACAGAAAAATATATTTCAGGTTGAATTGTCCAGCACATTAAGAAAACCAATAAAAAATATTATTGTTTTCCAATAATATAATTATTGCTTTTTTCAAAATGCATTTTAATGAGGATGTGATATCTTTTTTAAGATAAAACATTTCCAAAAATTTAACAGGAGCATTATTAAACACAGAAAAATATATTTCAGGTTGAATTGTCCAGCACATTAAGAAAACCAATAAAAAATATTATTGTTTTCCAATAATATAATTATTGCTTTTTTCACAATGCATTTTAATGAGGATGTGATATCTTTTTTAAGATAAAACATTTCCAAAAATTTAACAGGAGCATTATTAAACACAGAAAAATATATTTCAGGTTGAATTGTCCAGCACATTAAGAAAACCAATAAAAAATATTATTGTTTTCCAATAATATAATTATTGCTTTTTTCAAAATGCATTTTAATGAGGATGTGATATCTTTTTTAAGATAAAACATTTCCAAAAATTTAACAGGAGCATTATTAAACACAGAAAAATATATTTCAGGTTGAATTGTCCAGCACATTAAGAAAACCAATAAAAAATATTATTGTTTTCCAATAATATAATTATTGCTTTTTTCACAATGCATTTTAATGTGGATGTGATATCTTTTTTAAGATAAAACATTTCCAAAAATTTAACAGGAGCATAATTAAACACAGAAAAATATATTTCAGGTTGAATTGTCCAGCACATTAAGAAAACCAATAAAAAATATTATTGTTTTCCAATAATATAATTATTGCTTTTTTCAAAATGCATTTTAATGAGGATGTGATATCTTTTTTAAGATAAAACATTTCCAAAAATTTAACAGGAGCATTATTAAACACAGAAAAATATATTTCAGGTTGAATTGTCCAGCACATTAAGAAAACCAATAAAAAATATTATTGTTTTCCAATAATATAATTATTGCTTTTTTCACAATGCATTTTAATGAGGATGTGATATCTTTTTTAAGATAAAACATTTCCAAAAATTTAACAGGAGCATTATTAAACACAGAAAAATATATTTCAGGTTGAATTGTCCAGCACATTAAGAAAACCAATAAAAAATATTATTGTTTTCCAATAATATAATTATTGCTTTTTTCAAAATGCATTTTAATGAGGATGTGATATCTTTTTTAAGATAAAACATTTCCAAAAATTTAACAGGAGCATAATTAAACACAGAAAAATATATTTCAGGTTGAATTGTCCAGCACATTAAGAAAACCAATAAAAAATATTATTGTTTTCCAATAATATAATTATTGCTTTTTTCAAAATGCATTTTAATGAGGATGTGATATCTTTTTTAAGATAAAACATTTCCAAAAATTTAACAGGAGCATTATTAAACACAGAAAAATATATTTCAGGTTGAATTGTCCAGCACATTAAGAAAACCAATAAAAAATATTATTGTTTTCCAATAATATAATTATTGCTTTTTTCACAATGCATTTTAATGAGGATGTGATATCTTTTTTAAGATAAAACATTTCCAAAAATTTAACAGGAGCATTATTAAACACAGAAAAATATATTTCAGGTTGAATTGTCCAGCACATTAAGAAAACCAATAAAAAATATTATTGTTTTCCAATAATATAATTATTGCTTTTTTCAAAATGCATTTTAATGAGGATGTGATATCTTTTTTAAGATAAAACATTTCCAAAAATTTAACAGGAGCATTATTAAACACAGAAAAATATATTTCAGGTTGAATTGTCCAGCACATTAAGAAAACCAATAAAAAATATTATTGTTTTCCAATAATATAATTATTGCTTTTTTCACAATGCATTTTAATGTGGATGTGATATCTTTTTTAAGATAAAACATTTCCAAAAATTTAACAGGAGCATTATTAAACACAGAAAAATATATTTCAGGTTGAATTGTCCAGCACATTAAGAAAACCAATAAAAAATATTATTGTTTTCCAATAATATAATTATTGCTTTTTTCAAAATGCATTTTAATGAGGATGTGATATCTTTTTTAAGATAAAACATTTCCAAAAATTTAACAGGAGCATTATTAAACACAGAAAAATATATTTCAGGTTGAATTGTCCAGCACATTAAGAAAACCAATAAAAAATATTATTGTTTTCCAATAATATAATTATTGCTTTTTTCAAAATGCATTTTAATGAGGATGTGATATCTTTTTTAAGATAAAACATTTCCAAAAATTTAACAGGAGCATAATTAAACACAGAAAAATATATTTCAGGTTGAATTGTCCAGCACATTAAGAAAACCAATAAAAAATATTATTGTTTTCCAATAATATAATTATTGCTTTTTTCAAAATGCATTTTAATGAGGATGTGATATCTTTTTTAAGATAAAACATTTCCAAAAATTTAACAGGAGCATTATTAAACACAGAAAAATATATTTCAGGTTGAATTGTCCAGCACATTAAGAAAACCAATAAAAAATATTATTGTTTTCCAATAATATAATTATTGCTTTTTTCAAAATGCATTTTAATGAGGATGTGATATCTTTTTTAAGATAAAACATTTCCAAAAATTTAACAGGAGCATAATTAAACACAGAAAAATATATTTCAGGTTGAATTGTCCAGCACATTAAGAAAACCAATAAAAAATATTATTGTTTTCCAATAATATAATTATTGCTTTTTTCAAAATGCATTTTAATGAGGATGTGATATCTTTTTTAAGATAAAACATTTCCAAAAATTTAACAGGAGCATTATTAAACACAGAAAAATATATTTCAGGTTGAATTGTCCAGCACATTAAGAAAACCAATAAAAAATATTATTGTTTTCCAATAATATAATTATTGCTTTTTTCACAATGCATTTTAATGAGGATGTGATATCTTTTTTAAGATAAAACATTTCCAAAAATTTAACAGGAGCATTATTAAACACAGAAAAATATATTTCAGGTTGAATTGTCCAGCACATTAAGAAAACCAATAAAAAATATTATTGTTTTCCAATAATATAATTATTGCTTTTTTCACAATGCATTTTAATGTGGATGTGTTATCTTTTTTAAGATAAAACATTTCCAAAAATTTAACAGGAGCATAATTAAACACAGAAAAATATATTTCAGGTTGAATTGTCCAGCACATTAAGAAAACCAATAAAAAATATTATTGTTTTCCAATAATATAATTATTGCTTTTTTCACAATGCATTTTAATGAGGATGTGATATCTTTTTTAAGATAAAACATTTCCAAAAATTTAACAGGAGCATTATTAAACACAGAAAAATATATTTCAGGTTGAATTGTCCAGCACATTAAGAAAACCAATAAAAAATATTATTGTTTTCCAATAATATAATTATTGCTTTTTTCACAATGCATTTTAATGAGGATGTGATATCTTTTTTAAGATAAAACATTTCCAAAAATTTAACAGGAGCATTATTAAACACAGAAAAATATATTTCAGGTTGAATTGTCCAGCACATTAAGAAAACCAATAAAAAATATTATTGTTTTCCAATAATATAATTATTGCTTTTTTCACAATGCATTTTAATGAGGATGTGATATCTTTTTTAAGATAAAACATTTCCAAAAATTTAACAGGAGCATTATTAAACACAGAAAAATATATTTCAGGTTGAATTGTCCAGCACATTAAGAAAACCAATAAAAAATATTATTGTTTTCCAATAATATAATTATTGCTTTTTTCACAATGCATTTTAATGAGGATGTGATATCTTTTTTAAGATAAAACATTTCCAAAAATTTAACAGGAGCATTATTAAACACAGAAAAATATATTTCAGGTTGAATTGTCCAGCACATTAAGAAAACCAATAAAAAATATTATTGTTTTCCAATAATATAATTATTGCTTTTTTCACAATGCATTTTAATGTGGATGTGATATCTTTTTTAAGATAAAACATTTCCAAAAATTTAACAGGAGCATAATTAAACACAGAAAAATATATTTCAGGTTGAATTGTCCAGCACATTAAGAAAACCAATAAAAAATATTATTGTTTTCCAATAATATAATTATTGCTTTTTTCAAAATGCATTTTAATGAGGATGTGATATCTTTTTTAAGATAAAACATTTCCAAAAATTTAACAGGAGCATTATTAAACACAGAAAAATATATTTCAGGTTGAATTGTCCAGCACATTAAGAAAACCAATAAAAAATATTATTGTTTTCCAATAATATAATTATTGCTTTTTTCAAAATGCATTTTAATGAGGATGTGATATCTTTTTTAAGATAAAACATTTCCAAAAATTTAACAGGAGCATTATTAAACACAGAAAAATATATTTCAGGTTGAATTGTCCAGCACATTAAGAAAACCAATAAAAAATATTATTGTTTTCCAATAATATAATTATTGCTTTTTTCAAAATGCATTTTAATGAGGATGTGATATCTTTTTTAAGATAAAACATTTCCAAAAATTTAACAGGAGCATTATTAAACACAGAAAAATATATTTCAGGTTGAATTGTCCAGCACATTAAGAAAACCAATAAAAAATATTATTGTTTTCCAATAATATAATTATTGCTTTTTTCACAATGCATTTTAATGAGGATGTGATATCTTTTTTAAGATAAAACATTTCCAAAAATTTAACAGGAGCATTATTAAACACAGAAAAATATATTTCAGGTTGAATTGTCCAGCACATTAAGAAAACCAATAAAAAATATTATTGTTTTCCAATAATATAATTATTGCTTTTTTCAAAATGCATTTTAATGAGGATGTGATATCTTTTTTAAGATAAAAAATTTCCAAAAATTTAACAGGAGCATTATTAAACTCAGAAAAATATATTTCAGGTTGAACTGTCCAGTACATTAAGAAAACCAATAAAAAATATTATTGTTTTCCAATAATATAATTATTGCTTTTTTCACAATGCATTTTAATGAGGATGTGATATCTTTTTTAAGATAAAACATTTCCAAAAATTTAACAGGAGCATTATTAAACACAGAAAAATATATTTCAGGTTGAATTGTCCAGCACATTAAGAAAACCAATAAAAAATATTATTGTTTTCCAATAATATAATTATTGCTTTTTTCACAATGCATTTTAATGTGGATGTGATATCTTTTTTAAGATAAAACATTTCCAAAAATTTAACAGGAGCATAATTAAACACAGAAAAATATATTTCAGGTTGAATTGTCCAGCACATTAAGAAAACCAATAAAAAATATTATTGTTTTCCAATAATATAATTATTGCTTTTTTCACAATGCATTTTAATGAGGATGTGATATCTTTTTTAAGATAAAACATTTCCAAAAATTTAACAGGAGCATTATTAAACACAGAAAAATATATTTCAGGTTGAATTGTCCAGCACATTAAGAAAACCAATAAAAAATATTATTGTTTTCCAATAATATAATTATTGCTTTTTTCACAATGCATTTTAATGAGGATGTGATATCTTTTTTAAGATAAAACATTTCCAAAAATTTAACAGGAGCATTATTAAACACAGAAAAATATATTTCAGGTTGAATTGTCCAGCACATTAAGAAAACCAATAAAAAATATTATTGTTTTCCAATAATATAATTATTGCTTTTTTCAAAATGCATTTTAATGAGGATGTGATATCTTTTTTAAGATAAAACATTTCCAAAAATTTAACAGGAGCATTATTAAACACAGAAAAATATATTTCAGGTTGAATTGTCCAGCACATTAAGAAAACCAATAAAAAATATTATTGTTTTCCAATAATATAATTATTGCTTTATTCACAATGCATTTTAATGAGGATGTGATATCTTTTTTAAGATACAACATTTCCAAAAATTTAACAGGAGCATTATAAAACACAGAAAAATATATTTCAGGTTGAATTGTCCAGCACATTAAGAAAACCAATAAAAAATATTATTGTTTTCCAATAATATAATTATTGCTTTTTTCACAATGCATTTTAATGAGGATGTGATATCTTTTTTAAGATAAAACATTTCCAAAAATTTAACAGGAGCATTATTAAACACAGAAAAATATATTTCAGGTTGAATTGTCCAGCACATTAAGAAAACCAATAAAAAATATTATTGTTTTCCAATAATATAATTATTGCTTTATTCACAATGCATTTTAATGAGGATGTGATATCTTTTTTAAGATACAACATTTCCAAAAATTTAACAGGAGCATTATAAAACACAGAAAAATATATTTCAGGTTGAATTGTCCAGCACATTAAGAAAACCAATAAAAAATATTATTGTTTTCCAATAATATAATTATTGCTTTATTCACAATGCATTTTAATGAGGATGTGATATCTTTTTTAAGATACAACATTTCCAAAAATTTAACAGGAGCATTATAAAACACAGAAAAATATATTTCAGGTTGAATTGTCCAGCACATTAAGAAAACCAATAAAAAATATTATTGTTTTCCAATAATATAATTATTGCTTTTTTCAAAATGCATTTTAATGAGGATGTGATATCTTTTTTAAGATAAAACATTTCCAAAAATTTAACAGGAGCATTATTAAACACAGAAAAATATATTTCAGGTTGAATTGTCCAGCACATTAAGAAAACCAATAAAAAATATTATTGTTTTCCAATAATATAATTATTGCTTTTTTCACAATGCATTTTAATGTGGATGTGATATCTTTTTTAAGATAAAACATTTCCAAAAATTTAACAGGAGCATAATTAAACACAGAAAAATATATTTCAGGTTGAATTGTCCAGCACATTAAGAAAACCAATAAAAAATATTATTGTTTTCCAATAATATAATTATTGCTTTTTTCAAAATGCATTTTAATGAGGATGTGATATCTTTTTTAAGATAAAACATTTCCAAAAATTTAACAGGAGCATTATTAAACACAGAAAAATATATTTCAGGTTGAATTGTCCAGCACATTAAGAAAACCAATAAAAAATATTATTGTTTTCCAATAATATAATTATTGCTTTTTTCACAATGCATTTTAATGAGGATGTGATATCTTTTTTAAGATAAAACATTTCCAAAAATTTAACAGGAGCATTATTAAACACAGAAAAATATATTTCAGGTTGAATTGTCCAGCACATTAAGAAAACCAATAAAAAATATTATTGTTTTCCAATAATATAATTATTGCTTTTTTCACAATGCATTTTAATGTGGATGTGATATCTTTTTTAAGATAAAACATTTCCAAAAATTTAACAGGAGCATAATTAAACACAGAAAAATATATTTCAGGTTGAATTGTCCAGCACATTAAGAAAACCAATAAAAAATATTATTGTTTTCCAATAATATAATTATTGCTTTTTTCAAAATGCATTTTAATGAGGATGTGATATCTTTTTTAAGATAAAACATTTCCAAAAATTTAACAGGAGCATTATTAAACACAGAAAAATATATTTCAGGTTGAATTGTCCAGCACATTAAGAAAACCAATAAAAAATATTATTGTTTTCCAATAATATAATTATTGCTTTTTTCACAATGCATTTTAATGAGGATGTGATATCTTTTTTAAGATAAAACATTTCCAAAAATTTAACAGGAGCATTATTAAACACAGAAAAATATATTTCAGGTTGAATTGTCCAGCACATTAAGAAAACCAATAAAAAATATTATTGTTTTCCAATAATATAATTATTGCTTTTTTCACAATGCATTTTAATGTGGATGTGATATCTTTTTTAAGATAAAACATTTCCAAAAATTTAACAGGAGCATAATTAAACACAGAAAAATATATTTCAGGTTGAATTGTCCAGCACATTAAGAAAACCAATAAAAAATATTATTGTTTTCCAATAATATAATTATTGCTTTTTTCAAAATGCATTTTAATGAGGATGTGATATCTTTTTTAAGATAAAACATTTCCAAAAATTTAACAGGAGCATTATTAAACACAGAAAAATATATTTCAGGTTGAATTGTCCAGCACATTAAGAAAACCAATAAAAAATATTATTGTTTTCCAATAATATAATTATTGCTTTTTTCACAATGCATTTTAATGAGGATGTGATATCTTTTTTAAGATAAAACATTTCCAAAAATTTAACAGGAGCATTATTAAACACAGAAAAATATATTTCAGGTTGAATTGTCCAGCACATTAAGAAAACCAATAAAAAATATTATTGTTTTCCAATAATATAATTATTGCTTTTTTCACAATGCATTTTAATGTGGATGTGATATCTTTTTTAAGATAAAACATTTCCAAAAATTTAACAGGAGCATAATTAAACACAGAAAAATATATTTCAGGTTGAATTGTCCAGCACATTAAGAAAACCAATAAAAAATATTATTGTTTTCCAATAATATAATTATTGCTTTTTTCAAAATGCATTTTAATGAGGATGTGATATCTTTTTTAAGATAAAACATTTCCAAAAATTTAACAGGAGCATTATTAAACACAGAAAAATATATTTCAGGTTGAATTGTCCAGCACATTAAGAAAACCAATAAAAAATATTATTGTTCTCCAATAATATAATTATTGCTCTTTTCAAAATGCATTTTAATGAGGATGTGATATCTTTTTTAAGATAAAACATTTCCAAAAATTTAACAGGAGCATTATTAAACACAGAAAAATATATTTCAGGTTGAATTGTCCAGCACATTAAGAAAACCAATAAAAAATATTATTGTTTTCCAATAATATAATTATTGCTTTTTTCACAATGCATTTTAATGAGGATGTGATATCTTTTTTAAGATAAAACATTTCCAAAAATTTAACAGGAGCATTATAAAACACAGAAAAATATATTTCAGGTTGAATTGTCCAGCACATTAAGAAAACCAATAAAAAATATTATTGTTTTCCAATAATATAATTATTGCTTTTTTCACAATGCATTTTAATGAGGATGTGATATCTTTTTTAAGATAAAACATTTCCAAAAATTTAACAGGAGCATTATTAAACACAGAAAAATATATTTCAGGTTGAATTGTCCAGCACATTAAGAAAACCAATAAAAAATATTATTGTTTTCCAATAATATAATTATTGCTTTTTTCACAATGCATTTTAATGAGGATGTGATATCTTTTTTAAGATAAAACATTTCCAAAAATTTAACAGGAGCATTTTTAAACACAGAAAAATATATTTCAGGTTGAATTGTCCAGCACATTAAGAAAACCAATAAAAAATATTATTGTTTTCCAATAATATAATTATTGCTTTTTTCAAAATGCATTTTAATGAGGATGTGATATCTTTTTTAAGAGAAAACATTTCCAAAAATTTAACAGGAGCATAATTAAACACAGAAAAATATATTTCATGTTGAATTGTCCAGCACATTAAGAAAACCAATAAAAAATATTATTGTTTTCCAATAATATAATTATTGCTTTTTTCACAATGCATTTTAATGAGGATGTGATATCTTTTTTAAGATAAAACATTTCCAAAAATTTAACAGGAGCATAATTAAACACAGAAAAATATATTTCAGGTTGAATTGTCCAGCACATTAAGAAAACCAATAAAAAATATTATTGTTTTCCAATAATATAATTATTGCTTTTTTCACAATGCATTTTAATGAGGATGTGATATCTTTTTTAAGATAAAACATTTCCAAAAATTTAACAGGAGCATTATTAAACACAGAAAAATATATTTCCGGTTGAATTGTCCAGCACATTAAGAAAACCAATAAAAAATATTATTGTTTTCCAATAATATAATTATTGCTTTTTTCACAATGCATTTTAATGAGGATGTGATATCTTTTTTAAGATAAAACATTTCCAAAAATTTAACAGGAGCATAATTAAACACAGAAAAATATATTTCATGTTGAATTGTCCAGCACATTAAGAAAACCAATAAAAAATATTATTGTTTTCCAATAATATAATTATTGCTTTTTTCAAAATGCATTTTAATGAGGATGTGATATCTTTTTTAAGAGAAAACATTTCCAAAAATTTAACAGGAGCATAATTAAACACAGAAAAATATATTTCATGTTGAATTGTCCAGCACATTAAGAAAACCAATAAAAAATATTATTGTTTTCCAATAATATAATTATTGCTTTTTTCACAATGCATTTTAATGAGGATGTGATATCTTTTTTAAGATAAAACATTTCCAAAAATTTAACAGGAGCATAATTAAACACAGAAAAATATATTTCAGGTTGAATTGTCCAGCACATTAAGAAAACCAATAAAAAATATTATTGTTTTCCAATAATATAATTATTGCTTTTTTCACAATGCATTTTAATGAGGATGTGATATCTTTTTTAAGATAAAACATTTCCAAAAATTTAACAGGAGCACTATTAAAGACAGAAAAATATATTTCCGGTTGAATTGTCCAGCACATTAAGAAAACCAATAAAAAATATTATTGTTTTCCAATAATATAATTATTGCTTTTTTCACAATGCATTTTAATGAGGATGTGATATCTTTTTTAAGATAAAACATTTCCAAAAATTTAACAGGAGCATTATTAAACACAGAAAAATATATTTCAGGTTGAATTGTCCAGCACATTAAGAAAACCAATAAAAAATATTATTGTTTTCCAATAATATAATTATTGCTTTTTTCACAATGCATTTTAATGAGGATGTGATATCTTTTTTAAGATAAAACATTTCCAAAAATTTAACAGGAGCATTATTAAACACAGAAAAATATATTTCCGGTTGAATTGTCCAGCACATTAAGAAAACCAATAAAAAATATTATTGTTTTCCAATAATATAATTATTGCTTTTTTCACAATGCATTTTAATGAGGATGTGATATCTTTTTTAAGATAAAACATTTCCAAAAATTTAACAGGAGCATAATTAAACACAGAAAAATATATTTCAGGTTGAATTGTCCAGCACATTAAGAAAACCAATAAAAAATATTATTGTTTTCCAATAATATAATTATTGCTTTTTTCACAATGCATTTTAATGAGGATGTGATATCTTTTTTAAGATAAAACATTTCCAAAAATTTAACAGGAGCACTATTAAAGACAGAAAAATATATTTCCGGTTGAATTGTCCAGCACATTAAGAAAACCAATAAAAAATATTATTGTTTTCCAATAATATAATTATTGCTTTTTTCACAATGCATTTTAATGAGGATGTGATATCTTTTTTAAGATAAAACATTTCCAAAAATTTAACAGGAGCATTATTAAACACAGAAAAATATATTTCAGGTTGAATTGTCCAGCACATTAAGAAAACCAATAAAAAATATTATTGTTTTCCAATAATATAATTATTGCTTTTTTCACAATGCATTTTAATGAGGATGTGATATCTTTTTTAAGATAAAACATTTCCAAAAATTTAACAGGAGCATAATTAAACACAGAAAAATATATTTCAGGTTGAATTGTCCAGCACATTAAGAAAACCAATAAAAAATATTATTGTTTTCCAATAATATAATTATTGCTTTTTTCACAATGCATTTTAATGAGGATGTGATATCTTTTTTAAGATAAAACATTTCCAAAAATTTAACAGGAGCACTATTAAAGACAGAAAAATATATTTCCGGTTGAATTGTCCAGCACATTAAGAAAACCAATAAAAAATATTATTGTTTTCCAATAATATAATTATTGCTTTTTTCACAATGCATTTTAATGAGGATGTGATATCTTTTTTAAGATAAAACATTTCCAAAAATTTAACAGGAGCATTATTAAACACAGAAAAATATATTTCAGGTTGAATTGTCCAGCACATTAAGAAAACCAATAAAAAATATTATTGTTTTCCAATAATATAATTATTGCTTTTTTCACAATGCATTTTAATGAGGATGTGATATCTTTTTTAAGATAAAACATTTCCAAAAATTTAACAGGAGCATTATTAAACACAGAAAAATATATTTCAGGTTGAATTGTCCAGCACATTAAGAAAACCAATAAAAAATATTATTGTTTTCCAATAATATAATTATTGCTTTTTTCACAATGCATTTTAATGAGGATGTGATATCTTTTTTAAGATAAAACATTTCCAAAAATTTAACAGGAGCATAATTAAACACAGAAAAATATATTTCAGGTTGAATTGTCCAGCACATTAAGAAAACCAATAAAAAATATTATTGTTTTCCAATAATATAATTATTGCTTTTTTCACAATGCATTTTAATGAGGATGTGATATCTTTTTTAAGATAAAACATTTCCAAAAATTTAACAGGAGCACTATTAAAGACAGAAAAATATATTTCCGGTTGAATTGTCCAGCACATTAAGAAAACCAATAAAAAATATTATTGTTTTCCAATAATATAATTATTGCTTTTTTCACAATGCATTTTAATGAGGATGTGATATCTTTTTTAAGATAAAACATTTCCAAAAATTTAACAGGAGCATTATTAAACACAGAAAAATATATTTCAGGTTGAATTGTCCAGCACATTAAGAAAACCAATAAAAAATATTATTGTTTTCCAATAATATAATTATTGCTTTTTTCACAATGCATTTTAATGAGGATGTGATATCTTTTTTAAGATAAAACATTTCCAAAAATTTAACAGGAGCATAATTAAACACAGAAAAATATATTTCAGGTTGAATTGTCCAGCACATTAAGAAAACCAATAAAAAATATTATTGTTTTCCAATAATATAATTATTGCTTTTTTCACAATGCATTTTAATGAGGATGTGATATCTTTTTTAAGATAAAACATTTCCAAAAATTTAACAGGAGCATTATTAAACACAGAAAAATATATTTCCGGTTGAATTGTCCAGCACATTAAGAAAACCAATAAAAAATATTATTGTTTTCCAATAATATAATTATTGCTTTTTTCACAATGCATTTTAATGAGGATGTGATATCTTTTTTAAGATAAAACATTTCCAAAAATTTAACAGGAGCATTATTAAACACAGAAAAATATATTTCCGGTTGAATTGTCCAGCACATTAAGAAAACCAATAAAAAATATTATTGTTTTCCAATAATATAATTATTGCTTTTTTCACAATGCATTTTAATGAGGATGTGATATCTTTTTTAAGATAAAACATTTCCAAAAATTTAACAGGAGCATAATTAAACACAGAAAAATATATTTCAGGTTGAATTGTCCAGCACATTAAGAAAACCAATAAAAAATATTATTGTTTTCCAATAATATAATTATTGCTTTTTTCACAATGCATTTTAATGAGGATGTGATATCTTTTTTAAGATAAAACATTTCCAAAAATTTAACAGGAGCATAATTAAACACAGAAAAATATATTTCAGGTTGAATTGTCCAGCACATTAAGAAAACCAATAAAAAATATTATTGTTTTCCAATAATATAATTATTGCTTTTTTCACAATGCATTTTAATGAGGATGTGATATCTTTTTTAAGATAAAACATTTCCAAAAATTTAACAGGAGCACTATTAAAGACAGAAAAATATATTTCCGGTTGAATTGTCCAGCACATTAAGAAAACCAATAAAAAATATTATTGTTTTCCAATAATATAATTATTGCTTTTTTCACAATGCATTTTAATGAGGATGTGATATCTTTTTTAAGATAAAACATTTCCAAAAATTTAACAGGAGCATTATTAAACACAGAAAAATATATTTCAGGTTGAATTGTCCAGCACATTAAGAAAACCAATAAAAAATATTATTGTTTTCCAATAATATAATTATTGCTTTTTTCACAATGCATTTTAATGAGGATGTGATATCTTTTTTAAGATAAAACATTTCCAAAAATTTAACAGGAGCATTTTTAAACACAGAAAAATATATTTCAGGTTGAATTGTCCAGCACATTAAGAAAACCAATAAAAAATATTATTGTTTTCCAATAATATAATTATTGCTTTTTTCACAATGCATTTTAATGAGGATGTGATATCTTTTTTAAGATAAAACATTTCCAAAAATTTAACAGGAGCACTATTAAAGACAGAAAAATGTATTTCCGGTTGAATTGTCCAGCACATTAAGAAAACCAATAAAAAATATTATTGTTTTCCAATAATATAATTATTGCTTTTTTCACAATGCATTTTAATGAGGATGTGATATCTTTTTTAAGATAAAACATTTCCAAAAATTTAACAGGAGCATTATTAAACACAGAAAAATATATTTCAGGTTGAATTGTCCAGCACATTAAGAAAACCAATAAAAAATATTATTGTTTTCCAATAATATAATTATTGCTTTTTTCACAATGCATTTTAATGAGGATGTGATATCTTTTTTAAGATAAAACATTTCCAAAAATTTAACAGGAGCATTATTAAACACAGAAAAATATATTTCAGGTTGAATTGTCCAGCACATTAAGAAAACCAATAAAAAATATTATTGTTTTCCAATAATATAATTATTGCTTTTTTCACAATGCATTTTAATGAGGATGTGATATCTTTTTTAAGATAAAACATTTCCAAAAATTTAACAGGAGCATAATTAAACACAGAAAAATATATTTCAGGTTGAATTGTCCAGCACATTAAGAAAACCAATAAAAAATATTATTGTTTTCCAATAATATAATTATTGCTTTTTTCACAATGCATTTTAATGAAGATGTGATATCTTTTTTAAGATAAAACATTTCCAAAAATTTAACAGGAGCACTATTAAAGACAGAAAAATATATTTCCGGTTGAATTGTCCAGCACATTAAGAAAACCAATAAAAAATATTATTGTTTTCCAATAATATAATTATTGCTTTTTTCACAATGCATTTTAATGAGGATGTGATATCTTTTTTAAGATAAAACATTTCCAAAAATTTAACAGGAGCATTATTAAACACAGAAAAATATATTTCAGGTTGAATTGTCCAGCACATTAAGAAAACCAATAAAAAATATTATTGTTTTCCAATAATATAATTATTGCTTTTTTCACAATGCATTTTAATGAGGATGTGATATCTTTTTTAAGATAAAACATTTCCAAAAATTTAACAGGAGCATAATTAAACACAGAAAAATATATTTCAGGTTGAATTGTCCAGCACATTAAGAAAACCAATAAAAAATATTATTGTTTTCCAATAATATAATTATTGCTTTTTTCACAATGCATTTTAATGAGGATGTGATATCTTTTTTAAGATAAAACATTTCCAAAAATTTAACAGGAGCACTATTAAAGACAGAAAAATATATTTCCGGTTGAATTGTCCAGCACATTAAGAAAACCAATAAAAAATATTATTGTTTTCCAATAATATAATTATTGCTTTTTTCACAATGCATTTTAATGAGGATGTGATATCTTTTTTAAGATAAAACATTTCCAAAAATTTAACAGGAGCATTATTAAACACAGAAAAATATATTTCAGGTTGAATTGTCCAGCACATTAAGAAAACCAATAAAAAATATTATTGTTTTCCAATAATATAATTATTGCTTTTTTCACAATGCATTTTAATGAGGATGTGATATCTTTTTTAAGATAAAACATTTCCAAAAATTTAACAGGAGCATTATTAAACACAGAAAAATATATTTCAGGTTGAATTGTCCAGCACATTAAGAAAACCAATAAAAAATATTATTGTTTTCCAATAATATAATTATTGCTTTTTTCACAATGCATTTTAATGAGGATGTGATATCTTTTTTAAGATAAAACATTTCCAAAAATTTAACAGGAGCATAATTAAACACAGAAAAATATATTTCATGTTGAATTGTCCAGCACATTAAGAAAACCAATAAAAAATATTATTGTTTTCCAATAATATAATTATTGCTTTTTTCACAATGCATTTTAATGAGGATGTGATATCTTTTTTAAGATAAAACATTTCCAAAAATTTAACAGGAGCATAATTAAACACAGAAAAATATATTTCAGGTTGAATTGTCCAGCACATTAAGAAAACCAATAAAAAATATTATTGTTTTCCAATAATATAATTATTGCTTTTTTCACAATGCATTTTAATGAGGATGTGATATCTTTTTTAAGATAAAACATTTCCAAAAATTTAACAGGAGCACTATTAAAGACAGAAAAATATATTTCCGGTTGAATTGTCCAGCACATTAAGAAAACCAATAAAAAATATTATTGTTTTCCAATAATATAATTATTGCTTTTTTCACAATGCATTTTAATGAGGATGTGATATCTTTTTTAGGATAAAACATTTCCAAAAATTTAACAGGAGCATTATTAAACACAGAAAAATATATTTCAGGTTGAATTGTCCAGCACATTAAGAAAACCAATAAAAAATATTATTGTTTTCCAATAATATAATTATTGCTTTTTTCACAATGCATTTTAATGAGGATGTGATATCTTTTTTAAGATAAAACATTTCCAAAAATTTAACAGGAGCATAATTAAACACAGAAAAATATATTTCATGTTGAATTGTCCAGCACATTAAGAAAACCAATAAAAAATATTATTGTTTTCCAATAATATAATTATTGCTTTTTTCACAATGCATTTTAATGAGGATGTGATATCTTTTTTAAGATAAAACATTTCCAAAAATTTAACAGGAGCATAATTAAACACAGAAAAATATATTTCAGGTTGAATTGTCCAGCACATTAAGAAAACCAATAAAAAATATTATTGTTTTCCAATAATATAATTATTGCTTTTTTCACAATGCATTTTAATGAGGATGTGATATCTTTTTTAAGATAAAACATTTCCAAAAATTTAACAGGAGCACTATTAAAGACAGAAAAATATATTTCCGGTTGAATTGTCCAGCACATTAAGAAAACCAATAAAAAATATTATTGTTTTCCAATAATATAATTATTGCTTTTTTCACAATGCATTTTAATGAGGATGTGATATCTTTTTTAAGATAAAACATTTCCAAAAATTTAACAGGAGCATTATTAAACACAGAAAAATATATTTCAGGTTGAATTGTCCAGCACATTAAGAAAACCAATAAAAAATATTATTGTTTTCCAATAATATAATTATTGCTTTTTTCACAATGCATTTTAATGAGGATGTGATATCTTTTTTAAGATAAAACATTTCCAAAAATTTAACAGGAGCATTATTAAACACAGAAAAATATATTTCAGGTTGAATTGTCCAGCACATTAAGAAAACCAATAAAAAATATTATTGTTTTCCAATAATATAATTATTGCTTTTTTCACAATGCATTTTAATGAGGATGTGATATCTTTTTTAAGATAAAACATTTCCAAAAATTTAACAGGAGCATAATTAAACACAGAAAAATATATTTCATGTTGAATTGTCCAGCACATTAAGAAAACCAATAAAAAATATTATTGTTTTCCAATAATATTATTTTTGCTTTTTTCACAATGCATTTTAATGAAGATGTGATATCTTTTTTAAGATTAAACATTTTGAGAAATTTAACAGGAGCATTATTAAACACAGAAAAATATATTTCCGGTTGAATTGTCCAGCACATTAAGAAAACCAATAAAAAATATTATTGTTTTCCAATAATATAATTATTGCTTTTTTCACAATGCATTTTAATGAGGATGTGATATCTTTTTTAAGATAAAACATTTCCAAAAATTTAACAGGAGCATTATTAAACACAGAAAAATATATTTCAGGTTGAATTGTCCAGCACATTAAGAAAACCAATAAAAAATATTATTGTTTTCCAATAATATTATTATTGCTTTTTTCAAAATGCATTTTAATGAGGATGTGATATCTTTTTTAAGATAAAACATTTCCAAAAATTTAACAGGAGCATTATTAAACACAGAAAAATATATTTCAGGTTGAATTGTCCAGCACATTAAGAAAACCAATAAAAAATATTATTGTTTTCCAATAATATTATTATTGCTTTTTTCACAATGCATTTTAATGAGGATGTGATATCTTTTTTAAGATAAAACATTTCCAAAAATTTAACAGGAGCATTATTAAACACAGAAAAATATATTTCAGGTTGAATTGTCCAGCACATTAAGAAAACCAATAAAAAATATTATTGTTTTCCAATAATATAATTATTGCTTTTTTCACAATGCATTTTAATGAGGATGTGATATCTTTTTTAAGATAAAACATTTCCAAAAATTTAACAGGAGCATTATTAAACACAGAAAAATATATTTCATGTTGAATTGTCCAGCACATTAAGAAAACCAATAAAAAATATTATTGTTTTCCAATAATATTATTATTGCTTTTTTCAAAATGCATTTTAATGAGGATGTGATATCTTTTTTAAGATAAAACATTTCCAAAAATTTAACAGGAGCACTATTAAAGACAGAAAAATATATTTCCGGTTGAATTGTCCAGCACATTAAGAAAACCAATAAAAAATATTATTGTTTTCCAATAATATAATTATTGCTTTTTTCACAATGCATTTTAATGAGGATGTGATATCTTTTTTAAGATAAAACATTTCCAAAAATTTAACAGGAGCATTATTAAACACAGAAAAATATATTTCAGGTTGAATTGTCCAGCACATTAAGAAAACCAATAAAAAATATTATTGTTTTCCAATAATATAATTATTGCTTTTTTCACAATGCATTTTAATGAGGATGTGATATCTTTTTTAAGATAAAACATTTCCAAAAATTTAACAGGAGCATAATTAAACACAGAAAAATATATTTCATGTTGAATTGTCCAGCACATTAAGAAAACCAATAAAAAATATTATTGTTTTCCAATAATATTATTTTTGCTTTTTTCACAATGCATTTTAATGAGGATGTGATATCTTTTTTAAGATAAAACATTTCCAAAAATTTAACAGGAGCACTATTAAAGACAGAAAAATATATTTCCGGTTGAATTGTCCAGCACATTAAGAAAACCAATAAAAAGTATTATTGTTTTCCAATAATATAATTATTGCTTTTTTCACAATGCATTTTAATGAGGATGTGATATCTTTTTTAAGATAAAACATTTCCAAAAATTTAACAGGAGCATTATTAAACACAGAAAAATATATTTCAGGTTGAATTGTCCAGCACATTAAGAAAACCAATAAAAAATATTATTGTTTTCCAATAATATAATTATTGCTTTTTTCACAATGCATTTTAATGAGGATGTGATATCTTTTTTAAGATAAAACATTTCCAAAAATTTAACAGGAGCATTATTAAACACAGAAAAATATATTTCAGGTTGAATTGTCCAGCACATTAAGAAAACCAATAAAAAATATTATTGTTCTCCAATAATATAATTATTGCTTTTTTCAAAATGCATTTTAATGAGGATGTGATATCTTTTTTAAGATAAAACATTTCTAAAAATTTAACAGGAGCATTATTAAACACAGAAAAATATATTTCAGGTTGAATTGTCCAGCACATTAAGAAAACCAATAAAAAATATTATTGTTTTCCAATAATATAATTATTGCTTTTTTCACAATGCATTTTAATGAGGATGTGATATCTTTTTTAAGATAAAACATTTCCAAAAATTTAACAGGAGCATTATTAAACACAGAAAAATATATTTCAGGTTGAATTGTCCAGCACATTAAGAAAACCAATAAAAAATATTATTGTTTTCCAATAATATAATTATTGCTTTTTTCACAATGCATTTTAATGAGGATGTGATATCTTTTTTAAGATAAAACATTTCCAAAAATTTAACAGGAGCATTATTAAACACAGAAAAATATATTTCAGGTTGAATTGTCCAGCACATTAAGAAAACCAATAAAAAATATTATTGTTTTCCAATAATATTATTATTGCTTTTTTCAAAATGCATTTTAATGAGGATGTGATATCTTTTTTAAGATAAAACATTTCCAAAAATTTAACAGGAGCATTATTAAACACAGAAAAATATATTTCAGGTTGAATTGTCCAGCACATTAAGAAAACCAATAAAAAATATTATTGTTTTCCAATAATATTATTATTGCTTTTTTCAAAATGCATTTTAATGAGGATGTGATATCTTTTTTAAGATAAAACATTTCCAAAAATTTAACAGGAGCATTATTAAACACAGAAAAATATATTTCAGGTTGAATTGTCCAGCACATTAAGAAAACCAATAAAAAATATTATTGTTTTCCAATAATATAATTATTGCTTTTTTCACAATGCATTTTAATGAGGATGTGATATCTTTTTTAAGATAAAACATTTCCAAAAATTTAACAGGAGCATTATTAAACACAGAAAAATATATTTCAGGTTGAATTGTCCAGCACATTAAGAAAACCAATAAAAAATATTATTGTTTTCCAATAATATAATTATTGCTTTTTTCACAATGCATTTGAATGAGGATGTGATATCTTTTTTAAGATAAAACATTTCCAAAAATTTAACAGGAGCATAATTAAACACAGAAAAATATATTTCATGTTGAATTGTCCAGCACATTAAGAAAACCAATAAAAAATATTATTGTTTTCCAATAATATTATTTTTGCTTTTTTCACAATGCATTTTAATGAGGATGTGATATCTTTTTTAAGATAAAACATTTCCAAAAATTTAACAGGAGCACTATTAAAGACAGAAAAATATATTTCCGGTTGAATTGTCCAGCACATTAAGAAAACCAATAAAAAATATTATTGTTTTCCAATAATATAATTATTGCTTTTTTCACAATGCATTTTAATGAGGATGTGATATCTTTTTTAAGATAAAACATTTCCAAAAATTTAACAGGAGCATTATTAAACACAGAAAAATATATTTCAGGTTGAATTGTCCAGCACATTAAGAAAACCAATAAAAAATATTATTGTTTTCCAATAATATAATTATTGCTTTTTTCACAATGCATTTTAATGAGGATGTGATATCTTTTTTAAGATAAAACATTTCCAAAAATTTAACAGGAGCATTATTAAACACAGAAAAATATATTTCAGGTTGAATTGTCCAGCACATTAAGAAAACCAATAAAAAATATTATTGTTTTCCAATAATATTATTATTGCTTTTTTCAAAATGCATTTTAATGAGGATGTGATATCTTTTTTAAGATAAAACATTTCCAAAAATTTAACAGGAGCATTATTAAACACAGAAAAATATATTTCAGGTTGAATTGTCCAGCACATTAAGAAAACCAATAAAAAATATTATTGTTTTCCAATAATATTATTATTGCTTTTTTCAAAATGCATTTTAATGAGGATGTGATATCTTTTTTAAGATAAAACATTTCCAAAAATTTAACAGGAGCATTATTAAACACAGAAAAATATATTTCAGGTTGAATTGTCCAGCACATTAAGAAAACCAATAAAAAATATTATTGTTTTCCAATAATATAATTATTGCTTTTTTCACAATGCATTTTAATGAGGATGTGATATCTTTTTTAAGATAAAACATTTCCAAAAATTTAACAGGAGCATTATTAAACACAGAAAAATATATTTCAGGTTGAATTGTCCAGCACATTAAGAAAACCAATAAAAAATATTATTGTTTTCCAATAATATTATTATTGCTTTTTTCAAAATGCATTTTAATGAGGATGTGATATCTTTTTTAAGATAAAACATTTCCAAAAATTTAACAGGAGCATTATTAAACACAGAAAAATATATTTCAGGTTGAATTGTCCAGCACATTAAGAAAACCAATAAAAAATATTATTGTTTTCCAATAATATAATTATTGCTTTTTTCACAATGCATTTTAATGAGGATGTGATATCTTTTTTAAGATAAAACATTTCCAAAAATTTAACAGGAGCATTATTAAACACAGAAAAATATATTTCAGGTTGAATTGTCCAGCACATTAAGAAAACCAATAAAAAATATTATTGTTTTCCAATAATATTATTATTGCTTTTTTCAAAATGCATTTTAATGAGGATGTGATATCTTTTTTAAGATAAAACATTTCCAAAAATTTAACAGGAGCATTATTAAACACAGAAAAATATATTTCAGGTTGAATTGTCCAGCACATTAAGAAAACCAATAAAAAATATTATTGTTTTCCAATAATATAATTATTGCTTTTTTCACAATGCATTTTAATGAGGATGTGATATCTTTTTTAAGATAAAACATTTCCAAAAATTTAACAGGAGCATAATTAAACACAGAAAAATATATTTCATGTTGAATTGTCCAGCACATTAAGAAAACCAATAAAAAATATTATTGTTTTCCAATAATATTATTTTTGCTTTTTTCACAATGCATTTTAATGAGGATGTGATATCTTTTTTAAGATAAAACATTTCCAAAAATTTAACAGGAGCACTATTAAAGACAGAAAAATATATTTCCGGTTGAATTGTCCAGCACATTAAGAAAACCAATAAAAAATATTATTGTTTTCCAATAATATAATTATTGCTTTTTTCACAATGCATTTTAATGAGGATGTGATATCTTTTTTAAGATAAAACATTTCCAAAAATTTAACAGGAGCATTATTAAACACAGAAAAATATATTTCAGGTTGAATTGTCCAGCACATTAAGAAAACCAATAAAAAATATTATTGTTTTCCAATAATATAATTATTGCTTTTTTCACAATGCATTTTAATGAGGATGTGATATCTTTTTTAAGATAAAACATTTCCAAAAATTTAACAGGAGCATTATTAAACACAGAAAAATATATTTCAGGTTGAATTGTCCAGCACATTAAGAAAACCAATAAAAAATATTATTGTTTTCCAATAATATTATTATTGCTTTTTTCAAAATGCATTTTAATGAGGATGTGATATCTTTTTTAAGATAAAACATTTCCAAAAATTTAACAGGAGCATTATTAAACACAGAAAAATATATTTCAGGTTGAATTGTCCAGCACATTAAGAAAACCAATAAAAAATATTATTGTTTTCCAATAATATTATTATTGCTTTTTTCAAAATGCATTTTAATGAGGATGTGATATCTTTTTTAAGATAAAACATTTCCAAAAATTTAACAGGAGCATTATTAAACACAGAAAAATATATTTCAGGTTGAATTGTCCAGCACATTAAGAAAACCAATAAAAAATATTATTGTTTTCCAATAATATTATTATTGCTTTTTTCAAAATGCATTTTAATGAGGATGTGATATCTTTTTTAAGATAAAACATTTCCAAAAATTTAACAGGAGCATTATTAAACACAGAAAAATATATTTCAGGTTGAATTGTCCAGCACATTAAGAAAACCAATAAAAAATATTATTGTTTTCCAATAATATAATTATTGCTTTTTTCAAAATGCATTTTAATGAGGATGTGATATCTTTTTTAAGATAAAACATTTCCAATAATTTAACAGGAGCATTATTAAACACAGAAAAATATATTTCAGGTTGAATTGTCCAGCACATTAAGAAAACCAATAAAAAATATTATTGTTTTCCAATAATATAATTATTGCTTTTTTCACAATGCATTTTAATGAGGATGTGATATCTTTTTTAAGATAAAACATTTCCAAAAATTTAACAGGAGCATTATTAAACACAGAAAAATATATTTCAGGTTGAATTGTCCAGCACATTAAGAAAACCAATAAAAAATATTATTGTTTTCCAATAATATAATTATTGCTTTTTTCAAAATGCATTTTAATGAGGATGTGATATCTTTTTTAAGATAAAACATTTCCAATAATTTAACAAGAGCATTATTAAACACAGAAAAATATATTTCAGGTTGAATTGTCCAGCACATTAAGAAAACCAATGAAAAATATTATTGTTTTCCAATAATATAATTATTGCTTTTTTCACAATGCATTTTAATGAGGATGTGATATCTTTTTTAAGATAAAACATTTCCAATAATTTAACAGGAGCATTATTAAACACAGAAAAATATATTTCAGGTTGAATTGTCCAGCACATTAAGAAAACCAATAAAAAATATTATTGTTTTCCAATAATATAATTATTGCTTTTTTCAAAATGCATATTAATGAGGATGTGATATCTTTTTTAAGATAAAACATTTCCAATAATTTAACAGGAGCATTATTAAACACAGAAAAATATATTTCAGGTTGAATTGTCCAGCACATTAAGAAAACCAATAAAAAATATTATTGTTTTCCAATAATATAATTATTGCTTTTTTCAAAATGCATTTTAATGAGGATGTGATATCTTTTTTAAGATAAAACATTTCCAATAATTTAACAGGAGCATTATTAAACACAGAAAAATATATTTCAGGTTGAATTGTCCAGCACATTAAGAAAACCAATAAAAAATATTATTGTTTTCCAATAATATAATTATTGCTTTTTTCACAATGCATTTTAATGAAGATGTGATATCTTTTTTAAGATTAAACATTTCCAAAAATTTAACAGGAGCATTATTAAACTCAGAAAAATATATTTCAGGTTGAACTGTCCAGTACATTAAGAAAACCAATGAAAAATATTATTGTTTTCCAATAATATAATTATTGCTTTTTTCAAAATGCATTTTAATGAGGATGTGATATCTTTTTTAAGATAAAACTTTTCCAAAAATTTAACAGGAGCATTATTAAACTCAGAAAAATATATTTCAGGTTGAACTGTCCAGTACATTAAGAAAACCAATAAAAAATATTATTGTTTTCCAATAATATAATTATTGCTTTTTTCAAAATGCATTTTAATGAGGATGTGATATCTTTTTTAAGATAAAAAATTTCCAAAAATTTAACAGGAGCATTATTAAACTCAGAAAAATATATTTCAGGTTGAACTGTCCAGTACATTAAGAAAACCAATAAAAAATATTATTGTTTTCCAATAATATAATTATTGCTTTTTTCAAAATGCATTTTAATGAGGATGTGATATCTTTTTTAAGATAAAACATTTCCAAAAATTTAACAGGAGCATTATTAAACTCAGAAAAATATATTTCAGGTTGAACTGTCCAGTACATTAAGAAAACCAATAAAAAATATTATTGTTTTCCAATAATATAATTATTGCTTTTTTCACAATGCATTTTAATGAAGATGTGATATCTTTTTTAAGATTAAACATTTCCAAAAATTTAACAGGAGCATTATTAAACTCAGAAAAATATATTTCAGGTTGAACTGTCCAGTACATTAAGAAAACCAATAAAAAATATTATTGTTTTCCAATAATATAATTATTGCTTTTTTCAAAATGCATTTTAATGAGGATGTGATATCTTTTTTAAGATAAAACTTTTCCAAAAATTTAACAGGAGCATTATTAAACTCAGAAAAATATATTTCAGGTTGAACTGTCCAGTACATTAAGAAAACCAATAAAAAATATTATTGTTTTCCAATAATATAATTATTGCTTTTTTCAAAATGCATTTTAATGAGGATGTGATATCTTTTTTAAGATAAAAAATTTCCAAAAATTTAACAGGAGCATTATTAAACTCAGAAAAATATATTTCAGGTTGAACTGTCCAGTACATTAAGAAAACCAATAAAAAATATTATTGTTTTCCAATAATATAATTATTGCTTTTTTCAAAATGCATTTTAATGAGGATGTGATATCTTTTTTAAGATAAAAAATTTCCAAAAATTTAACAGGAGCATTATTAAACTCAGAAAAATATATTTCAGGTTGAACTGTCCAGTACATTAAGAAAACCAATAAAAAATATTATTGTTTTCCAATAATATAATTATTGCTTTTTTCAAAATGCATTTTAATGAGGATGTGATATCTTTTTTAAGATAAAACATTTCCAAAAATTTAACAGGAGCATTATTAAACTCAGAAAAATATATTTCAGGTTGAACTGTCCAGTACATTAAGAAAACCAATAAAAAATATTATTGTTTTCCAATAATATAATTATTGCTTTTTTCAAAATGCATTTTAATGAGGATGTGATATCTTTTTTAAGATAAAACATTTCCAAAAATTTAACAGGAGCATTATTAAACTCAGAAAAATATATTTCAGGTTGAACTGTCCAGTACATTAAGAAAACCAATAAAAAATATTATTGTTTTCCAATAATATAATTATTGCTTTTTTCAAAATGCATTTTAATGAGGATGTGATATCTTTTTTAAGATAAAAAATTTCCAAAAATTTAACAGGAGCATTATTAAACTCAGAAAAATATATTTCAGGTTGAACTGTCCAGTACATTAAGAAAACCAATAAAAAATATTATTGTTTTCCAATAATATAATTATTGCTTTTTTCAAAATGCATTTTAATGAGGATGTGATATCTTTTTTAAGATAAAAAATTTCCAAAAATTTAACAGGAGCATTATTAAACTCAGAAAAATATATTTCAGGTTGAACTGTCCAGTACATTAAGAAAACCAATAAAAAATATTATTGTTTTCCAATAATATAATTATTGCTTTTTTCAAAATGCATTTTAATGAGGATGTGATATCTTTTTTAAGATAAAAAATTTCCAAAAATTTAACAGGAGCATTATTAAACTCAGAAAAATATATTTCCGGTTGAACTGTCCAGTACATTAAGAAAACCAATAAAAAATATTATTGTTTTCCAATAATATAATTATTGCTTTTTTCAAAATGCATTTTAATGAGGATGTGATATCTTTTTTAAGATAAAAAATTTCCAAAAATTTAACAGGAGCATTATTAAACTCAGAAAAATATATTTCAGGTTGAACTGTCCAGTACATTAAGAAAACCAATAAAAAATATTATTGTTTTCCAATAATATAATTATTGCTTTTTTCAAAATGCATTTTAATGAGGATGTGATATCTTTTTTAAGATAAAAAATTTCCAAAAATTTAACAGGAGCATTATTAAACTCAGAAAAATATATTTCAGGTTGAACTGTCCAGTACATTAAGAAAACCAATAAAAGATATTATTGTTTTCCAATAATATAATTATTGCTTTTTTCAAAATGCATTTTAATGAGGATGTGATATCTTTTTTAAGATAAAACATTTCCAATAATTTAACAGGAGCATTATTAAACACAGAAAAATATATTTCAGGTTGAATTGTCCAGCACATTAAGAAAACCAATAAAAAATATTATTGTTTTCCAATAATATAATTATTGCTTTTTTCACAATGCATTTTAATGAGGATGTGATATCTTTTTTAAGATAAAACATTTCCAAAAATTTAACAGGAGCATTATTAAACACAGAAAAATATATTTCAGGTTGAATTGTCCAGCACATTAAGAAAACCAATAAAAAATATTATTGTTTTCCAATAATATAATTATTGCTTTTTTCAAAATGCATTTTAATGAGGATGTGATATCTTTTTTAAGATAAAACATTTCCAAAAATTTAACAGGAGCATTCGTAAACACAGAAAAATATATTTCAGGTTGAATTGTCCAGCACATTAAGAAAACCAATAAAAAATATTATTGTTTTCCAATAATATAATTATTGCTTTTTTCACAATGCATTTTAATGAGGATGTGATATCTTTTTTAAGATAAAACATTTCCAAAAATTTAACAGGAGCATTATTAAACACAGAAAAATATACTTCAGGTTGAATTGTCCAGCACATTAAGAAAACCAATAAAAAATATTATTGTTTTCCAATAATATAATTATTGCTTTTTTCAAAATGCATTTTAATGAGGATGTGATATCTTTTTTAAGATAAAACATTTCCAATAATTTAACAGGAGCATTATTAAACACAGAAAAATATATTTCAGGTTGAATTGTCCAGCACATTAAGAAAACCAATAAAAAATATTATTGTTTTCCAATAATATAATTATTGCTTTTTTCACAATGCATTTTAATGAGGATGTGATATCTTTTTTAAGATAAAACATTTCCAAACATTTAACAGGAGCATTATTAAACACAGAAAAATATATTTCAGGTTGAATTGTCCAGCACATTAAGAAAACCAATAAAAAATATTATTGTTTTCCAATAATATAATTATTGCTTTTTTCACAATGCATTTTAATGAGGATGTGATATCTTTTTTAAGATAAAACATTTCCAAAAATTTAACAGGAGCATTCGTAAACACAGAAAAATATATTTCAGGTTGAATTGTCCAGCACATTAAGAAAACCAATAAAAAATATTATTGTTTTCCAATAATATAATTATTGCTTTTTTCACAATGCATTTTAATGAGGATGTGATATCTTTTTTAAGATAAAACATTTCCAAAAATTTAACAGGAGCATTATTAAACACAGAAAAATATATTTCAGGTTGAATTGTCCAGCACATTAAGAAAACCAATAAAAAATATTATTGTTTTCCAATAATATAATTATTGCTTTTTTCACAATGCATTTTAATGAGGATGTGATATCTTTTTTAAGATAAAACATTTCCAAAAATTTAACAGGAGCATTATTAAACACAGAAAAATATATTTCAGGTTGAATTGTCCAGCACATTAAGAAAACCAATAAAAAATATTATTGTTTTCCAATAATATAATTATTGCTTTTTTCAAAATGCATTTTAATGAGGATGTGATATCTTTTTTAAGATAAAACATTTCCAAAAATTTAACAGGAGCATTCGTAAACACAGAAAAATATATTTCAGGTTGAATTGTCCAGCACATTAAGAAAACCAATAAAAAATATTATTGTTTTCCAATAATATAATTATTGCTTTTTTCACAATGCATTTTAATGAGGATGTGATATCTTTTTTAAGATAAAACATTTCCAAAAATTTAACAGGAGCATTATTAAACACAGAAAAATATATTTCAGGTTGAATTGTCCAGCACATTAAGAAAACCAATAAAAAATATTATTGTTTTCCAATAATATAATTATTGCTTTTTTCAAAATGCATTTTAATGAGGATGTGATATCTTTTTTAAGATAAAACATTTCCAATAATTTAACAGGAGCATTATTAAACACAGAAAAATATATTTCAGGTTGAATTGTCCAGCACATTAAGAAAACCAATAAAAAATATTATTGTTTTCCAATAATATAATTATTGCTTTTTTCACAATGCATTTTAATGAAGATGTGATATCTTTTTTAAGATTAAACATTTCCAAAAATTTAACAGGAGCATTATTAAACTCAGAAAAATATATTTCAGGTTGAACTGTCCAGTACATTAAGAAAACCAATGAAAAATATTATTGTTTTCCAATAATATAATTATTGCTTTTTTCAAAATGCATTTTAATGAGGATGTGATATCTTTTTTAAGATAAAACTTTTCCAAAAATTTAACAGGAGCATTATTAAACTCAGAAAAATATATTTCAGGTTGAACTGTCCAGTACATTAAGAAAACCAATAAAAAATATTATTGTTTTCCAATAATATAATTATTGCTTTTTTCAAAATGCATTTTAATGAGGATGTGATATCTTTTTTAAGATAAAAAATTTCCAAAAATTTAACAGGAGCATTATTAAACTCAGAAAAATATATTTCAGGTTGAACTGTCCAGTACATTAAGAAAACCAATAAAAAATATTATTGTTTTCCAATAATATAATTATTGCTTTTTTCAAAATGCATTTTAATGAGGATGTGATATCTTTTTTAAGATAAAACATTTCCAAAAATTTAACAGGAGCATTATTAAACTCAGAAAAATATATTTCAGGTTGAACTGTCCAGTACATTAAGAAAACCAATAAAAAATATTATTGTTTTCCAATAATATAATTATTGCTTTTTTCACAATGCATTTTAATGAAGATGTGATATCTTTTTTAAGATTAAACATTTCCAAAAATTTAACAGGAGCATTATTAAACTCAGAAAAATATATTTCAGGTTGAACTGTCCAGTACATTAAGAAAACCAATAAAAAATATTATTGTTTTCCAATAATATAATTATTGCTTTTTTCAAAATGCATTTTAATGAGGATGTGATATCTTTTTTAAGATAAAACTTTTCCAAAAATTTAACAGGAGCATTATTAAACTCAGAAAAATATATTTCAGGTTGAACTGTCCAGTACATTAAGAAAACCAATAAAAAATATTATTGTTTTCCAATAATATAATTATTGCTTTTTTCAAAATGCATTTTAATGAGGATGTGATATCTTTTTTAAGATAAAAAATTTCCAAAAATTTAACAGGAGCATTATTAAACTCAGAAAAATATATTTCAGGTTGAACTGTCCAGTACATTAAGAAAACCAATAAAAAATATTATTGTTTTCCAATAATATAATTATTGCTTTTTTCAAAATGCATTTTAATGAGGATGTGATATCTTTTTTAAGATAAAAAATTTCCAAAAATTTAACAGGAGCATTATTAAACTCAGAAAAATATATTTCAGGTTGAACTGTCCAGTACATTAAGAAAACCAATAAAAAATATTATTGTTTTCCAATAATATAATTATTGCTTTTTTCAAAATGCATTTTAATGAGGATGTGATATCTTTTTTAAGATAAAACATTTCCAAAAATTTAACAGGAGCATTATTAAACTCAGAAAAATATATTTCAGGTTGAACTGTCCAGTACATTAAGAAAACCAATAAAAAATATTATTGTTTTCCAATAATATAATTATTGCTTTTTTCAAAATGCATTTTAATGAGGATGTGATATCTTTTTTAAGATAAAAAATTTCCAAAAATTTAACAGGAGCATTAATAACTCAGAAAAATATATTTCAGGTTGAACTGTCCAGTACATTAAGAAAACCAATAAAAAATATTATTGTTTTCCAATAATATAATTATTGCTTTTTTCAAAATGCATTTTAATGAGGATGTGATATCTTTTTTAAGATAAAAAATTTCCAAAAATTTAACAGGAGCATTATTAAACTCAGAAAAATATATTTCAGGTTGAACTGTCCAGTACATTAAGAAAACCAATAAAAAATATTATTGTTTTCCAATAATATAATTATTGCTTTTTTCAAAATGCATTTTAATGAGGATGTGATATCTTTTTTAAGATAAAAAATTTCCAAAAATTTAACAGGAGCATTATTAAACTCAGAAAAATATATTTCAGGTTGAACTGTCCAGTACATTAAGAAAACCAATAAAAAATATTATTGTTTTCCAATAATATAATTATTGCTTTTTTCAAAATGCATTTTAATGAGGATGTGATATCTTTTTTAAGATAAAACATTTCCAAAAATTTAACAGGAGCATTATTAAACTCAGAAAAATATATTTCAGGTTGAACTGTCCAGTACATTAAGAAAACCAATAAAAAATATTATTGTTTTCCAATAATATAATTATTGCTTTTTTCACAATGCATTTTAATGAAGATGTGATATCTTTTTTAAGATTAAACATTTCCAAAAATTTAACAGGAGCATTATTAAACTCAGAAAAATATATTTCAGGTTGAACTGTCCAGTACATTAAGAAAACCAATAAAAAATATTATTGTTTTCCAATAATATAATTATTGCTTTTTTCAAAATGCATTTTAATGAGGATGTGATATCTTTTTTAAGATAAAAAATTTCCAAAAATTTAACAGGAGCATTATTAAACTCAGAAAAATATATTTCAGGTTGAACTGTCCAGTACATTAAGAAAACCAATAAAAAATATTATTGTTTTCCAATAATATAATTATTGCTTTTTTCAAAATGCATTTTAATGAGGATGTGATATCTTTTTTAAGATAAAAAATTTCCAAAAATTTAACAGGAGCATTATTAAACTCAGAAAAATATATTTCAGGTTGAACTGTCCAGTACATTAAGAAAACCAATAAAAAATATTATTGTTTTCCAATAATATAATTATTGCTTTTTTCAAAATGCATTTTAATGAGGATGTGATATCTTTTTTAAGATAAAACATTTCCAAAAATTTAACAGGAGCATTATTAAACTCAGAAAAATATATTTCAGGTTGAACTGTCCAGTACATTAAGAAAACCAATAAAAAATATTATTGTTTTCCAATAATATAATTATTGCTTTTTTCAAAATGCATTTTAATGAGGATGTGATATCTTTTTTAAGATAAAAAATTTCCAAAAATTTAACAGGAGCATTAATAACTCAGAAAAATATATTTCAGGTTGAACTGTCCAGTACATTAAGAAAACCAATAAAAAATATTATTGTTTTCCAATAATATAATTATTGCTTTTTTCAAAATGCATTTTAATGAGGATGTGATATCTTTTTTAAGATAAAAAATTTCCAAAAATTTAACAGGAGCATTATTAAACTCAGAAAAATATATTTCAGGTTGAACTGTCCAGTACATTAAGAAAACCAATAAAAAATATTATTGTTTTCCAATAATATAATTATTGCTTTTTTCAAAATGCATTTTAATGAGGATGTGATATCTTTTTTAAGATAAAAAATTTCCAAAAATTTAACAGGAGCATTATTAAACTCAGAAAAATATATTTCAGGTTGAACTGTCCAGTACATTAAGAAAACCAATAAAAAATATTATTGTTTTCCAATAATATAATTATTGCTTTTTTCAAAATGCATTTTAATGAGGATGTGATATCTTTTTTAAGATAAAACATTTCCAAAAATTTAACAGGAGCATTATTAAACTCAGAAAAATATATTTCAGGTTGAACTGTCCAGTACATTAAGAAAACCAATAAAAAATATTATTGTTTTCCAATAATATAATTATTGCTTTTTTCAAAATGCATTTTAATGAGGATGTGATATCTTTTTTAAGATAAAAAATTTCCAAAAATTTAACAGGAGCATTATTAAACTCAGAAAAATATATTTCAGGTTGAACTGTCCAGTACATTAAGAAAACCAATAAAAAATATTATTGTTTTCCAATAATATAATTATTGCTTTTTTCAAAATGCATTTTAATGAGGATGTGATATCTTTTTTAAGATAAAAAATTTCCAAAAATTTAACAGGAGCATTATTAAACTCAGAAAAATATATTTCAGGTTGAACTGTCCAGTACATTAAGAAAACCAATAAAAAATATTATTGTTTTCCAATAATATAATTATTGCTTTTTTCACAATGCATTTTAATGAAGATGTGATATCTTTTTTAAGATAAAAAATTTCCAAAAATTTAACAGGAGCATTATTAAACTCAGAAAAATATATTTCAGGTTGAACTGTCCAGTACATTAAGAAAACCAATAAAAAATATTATTGTTTTCCAATAATATAATTATTGCTTTTTTCAAAATGCATTTTAATGAGGATGTGATATCTTTTTTAAGATAAAAAATTTCCAAAAATTTAACAGGAGCATTATTAAACTCAGAAAAATATATTTCAGGTTGAACTGTCCAGTACATTAAGAAAACCAATAAAAAATATTATTGTTTTCCAATAATATAATTATTGCTTTTTTCAAAATGCATTTTAATGAGGATGTGATATCTTTTTTAAGATAAAACATTTCCAAAAATTTAACAGGAGCATTATTAAACACAGAAAAATATATTTCAGGTTGAACTGTCCAGTACATTAAGAAAACCAATAAAAAATATTATTGTTTTCCAATAATATAATTATTGCTTTTTTCACAATGCATTTTAATGAAGATGTGATATCTTTTTTAAGATAAAAAATTTCCAAAAATTTAACAGGAGCATTATTAAACTCAGAAAAATATATTTCAGGTTGAACTGTCCAGTACATTAAGAAAACCAATAAAAAATATTATTGTTTTCCAATAATATATTTATTGCTTTTTTCAAAATGCATTTTAATGAGGATGTGATATCTTTTTTAAGATAAAACATTTCCAAAAATTTAACAGGAGCATTATTAAACACAGAAAAATATATTTCAGGTTGAACTGTCCAGTACATTAAGAAAACCAATAAAAAATATTATTGTTTTCCAATAATATAATTATTGCTTTTTTCACAATGCATTTTAATGAAGATGTGATATCTTTTTTAAGATAAAAAATTTCCAAAAATTTAACAGGAGCATTATTAAACTCAGAAAAATATATTTCAGGTTGAACTGTCCAGTACATTAAGAAAACCAATAAAAAATATTATTGTTTTCCAATAATATATTTATTGCTTTTTTCAAAATGCATTTTAATGAGGATGTGATATCTTTTTTAAGATAAAACATTTCCAAAAATTTAACAGGAGCATTATTAAACACAGAAAAATATATTTCAGGTTGAACTGTCCAGTACATTAAGAAAACCAATAAAAAATATTATTGTTTTCCAATAATATAATTATTGCTTTTTTCACAATGCATTTTAATGAAGATGTGATATCTTTTTTAAGATAAAAAATTTCCAAAAATTTAACAGGAGCATTATTAAACTCAGAAAAATATATTTCAGGTTGAACTGTCCAGTACATTAAGAAAACCAATAAAAAATATTATTGTTTTCCAATAATATATTTATTGCTTTTTTCAAAATGCATTTTAATGAGGATGTGATATCTTTTTTAAGATAAAACATTTCCAAAAATTTAACAGGAGCATTATTAAACACAGAAAAATATATTTCAGGTTGAACTGTCCAGTACATTAAGAAAACCAATAAAAAATATTATTGTTTTCCAATAATATAATTATTGCTTTTTTCACAATGCATTTTAATGAAGATGTGATATCTTTTTTAAGATAAAAAATTTCCAAAAATTTAACAGGAGCATTATTAAACTCAGAAAAATATATTTCAGGTTGAACTGTCCAGTACATTAAGAAAACCAATAAAAAATATTATTGTTTTCCAATAATATAATTATTGCTTTTTTCAAAATGCATTTTAATGAGGATGTGATATCTTTTTTAAGATAAAACATTTCCAAAAATTTAACAGGAGCATTATTAAACTCAGAAAAATATATTTCAGGTTGAACTGTCCAGTACATTAAGAAAACCAAAAAAAAATATTATTGTTTTCCAATAATATAATTATTGCTTTTTTCAAAATGCATTTTAATGAGGATGTGATATCTTTTTTAAGATAAAAAATTTCCAAAAATTTAACAGGAGCATTAATAACTCAGAAAAATATATTTCAGGTTGAACTGTCCAGTACATTAAGAAAACCAATAAAAAATATTATTGTTTTCCAATAATATAATTATTGCTTTTTTCAAAATGCATTTTAATGAGGATGTGATATCTTTTTTAAGATAAAAAATTTCCAAAAATTTAACAGGAGCATTATTAAACTCAGAAAAATATATTTCAGGTTGAACTGTCCAGTACATTAAGAAAACCAATAAAAAATATTATTGTTTTCCAATAATATAATTATTGCTTTTTTCAAAATGCATTTTAATGAGGATGTGATATCTTTTTTAAGATAAAAAATTTCCAAAAATTTAACAGGAGCATTATTAAACTCAGAAAAATATATTTCAGGTTGAACTGTCCAGTACATTAAGAAAACCAATAAAAAATATTATTGTTTTCCAATAATATAATTATTGCTTTTTTCAAAATGCATTTTAATGAGGATGTGATATCTTTTTTAAGATAAAACATTTCCAAAAATTTAACAGGAGCATTATTAAACTCAGAAAAATATATTTCAGGTTGAACTGTCCAGTACATTAAGAAAACCAATAAAAAATATTATTGTTTTCCAATAATATAATTATTGCTTTTTTCAAAATGCATTTTAATGAGGATGTGATATCTTTTTTAAGATAAAAAATTTCCAAAAATTTAACAGGAGCATTATTAAACTCAGAAAAATATATTTCAGGTTGAACTGTCCAGTACATTAAGAAAACCAATAAAAAATATTATTGTTTTCCAATAATATAATTATTGCTTTTTTCAAAATGCATTTTAATGAGGATGTGATATCTTTTTTAAGATAAAAAATTTCCAAAAATTTAACAGGAGCATTAATAACTCAGAAAAATATATTTCAGGTTGAACTGTCCAGTACATTAAGAAAACCAATAAAAAATATTATTGTTTTCCAATAATATAATTATTGCTTTTTTCAAAATGCATTTTAATGAGGATGTGATATCTTTTTTAAGATAAAAAATTTCCAAAAATTTAACAGGAGCATTATTAAACTCAGAAAAATATATTTCAGGTTGAACTGTCCAGTACATTAAGAAAACCAATAAAAAATATTATTGTTTTCCAATAATATAATTATTGCTTTTTTCAAAATGCATTTTAATGAGGATGTGATATCTTTTTTAAGATAAAAAATTTCCAAAAATTTAACAGGAGCATTATTAAACTCAGAAAAATATATTTCAGGTTGAACTGTCCAGTACATTAAGAAAACCAATAAAAAATATTATTGTTTTCCAATAATATAATTATTGCTTTTTTCAAAATGCATTTTAATGAGGATGTGATATCTTTTTTAAGATAAAACATTTCCAAAAATTTAACAGGAGCATTATTAAACTCAGAAAAATATATTTCAGGTTGAACTGTCCAGTACATTAAGAAAACCAATAAAAAATATTATTGTTTTCCAATAATATAATTATTGCTTTTTTCAAAATGCATTTTAATGAGGATGTGATATCTTTTTTAAGATAAAAAATTTCCAAAAATTTAACAGGAGCATTATTAAACTCAGAAAAATATATTTCAGGTTGAACTGTCCAGTACATTAAGAAAACCAATAAAAAATATTATTGTTTTCCAATAATATAATTATTGCTTTTTTCCAAATGCATTTTAATGAGGATGTGATATCTTTTTTAAGATAAAAAATTTCCAAAAATTTAACAGGAGCATTATTAAACTCAGAAAAATATATTTCAGGTTGAACTGTCCAGTACATTAAGAAAACCAATAAAAAATATTATTGTTTTCCAATAATATAATTATTGCTTTTTTCACAATGCATTTTAATGAAGATGTGATATCTTTTTTAAGATAAAAAATTTCCAAAAATTTAACAGGAGCATTATTAAACTCAGAAAAATATATTTCAGGTTGAACTGTCCAGTACATTAAGAAAACCAATAAAAAATATTATTGTTTTCCAATAATATAATTATTGCTTTTTTCAAAATGCATTTTAATGAGGATGTGATATCTTTTTTAAGATAAAAAATTTCCAAAAATTTAACAGGAGCATTATTAAACTCAGAAAAATATATTTCAGGTTGAACTGTCCAGTACATTAAGAAAACCAATAAAAAATATTATTGTTTTCCAATAATATAATTATTGCTTTTTTCAAAATGCATTTTAATGAGGATGTGATATCTTTTTTAAGATAAAACATTTCCAAAAATTTAACAGGAGCATTATTAAACACAGAAAAATATATTTCAGGTTGAACTGTCCAGTACATTAAGAAAACCAATAAAAAATATTATTGTTTTCCAATAATATAATTATTGCTTTTTTCACAATGCATTTTAATGAAGATGTGATATCTTTTTTAAGATAAAAAATTTCCAAAAATTTAACAGGAGCATTATTAAACTCAGAAAAATATATTTCAGGTTGAACTGTCCAGTACATTAAGAAAACCAATAAAAAATATTATTGTTTTCCAATAATATAATTATTGCTTTTTTCACAATGCATTTTAATGAAGATGTGATATCTTTTTTAAGATAAAACATTTCCAAAAATTTAACAGGAGCATTATTAAACTCAGAAAAATATATTTCAGGTTGAACTGTCCAGTACATTAAGAAAACCAATAAAAAATATTATTGTTTTCCAATAATATAATTATTGCTTTTTTCACAATGCATTTTAATGAAGATGTGATATCTTTTTTAAGATAAAAAATTTCCAAAAATTTAACAGGAGCATTATTAAACTCAGAAAAATATATTTCAGGTTGAACTGTCCAGTACATTAAGAAAACCAATAAAAAATATTATTGTTTTCCAATAATATAATTATTGCTTTTTTCAAAATGCATTTTAATGAGGATGTGATATCTTTTTTAAGATAAAAAATTTCCAAAAATTTAACAGGAGCATTATTAAACTCAGAAAAATATATTTCAGGTTGAACTGTCCAGTACATTAAGAAAACCAATAAAAAATATTATTGTTTTCCAATAATATAATTATTGCTTTTTTCAAAATGCATTTTAATGAGGATGTGATATCTTTTTTAAGATAAAAAATTTCCAAAAATTTAACAGGAGCATTATTAAACTCAGAAAAATATATTTCAGGTTGAACTGTCCAGTACATTAAGAAAACCAATAAAAAATATTATTGTTTTCCAATAATATAATTATTGCTTTTTTCAAAATGCATTTTAATGAGGATGTGACATCTTTTTTAAGATAAAAAATTTCCAAAAATTTAACAGGAGCATTATTAAACTCAGAAAAATATATTTCAGGTTGAACTGTCCAGTACATTAAGAAAACCAATAAAAAATATTATTGTTTTCCAATAATATAATTATTGCTTTTTTCACAATGCATTTTAATGAAGATGTGATATCTTTTTTAAGATAAAAAATTTCCAAAAATTTAACAGGAGCATTATTAAACTCAGAAAAATATATTTCAGGTTGAACTGTCCAGTACATTAAGAAAACCAATAAAAAATATTATTGTTTTCCAATAATATAATTATTGCTTTTTTCAAAATGCATTTTAATGAGGATGTGATATCTTTTTTAAGATAAAACATTTCCAAAAATTTAACAGGAGCATTATTAAACTCAGAAAAATATATTTCAGGTTGAACTGTCCAGTACATTAAGAAAACCAATAAAAAATATTATTGTTTTCCAATAATATAATTATTGCTTTTTTCAAAATGCATTTTAATGAGGATGTGATATCTTTTTTAAGATAAAAAATTTCCAAAAATTTAACAGGAGCATTATTAAACTCAGAAAAATATATTTCAGGTTGAACTGTCCAGTACATTAAGAAAACCAATAAAAAATATTATTGTTTTCCAATAATATAATTATTGCTTTTTTCAAAATGCATTTTAATGAGGATGTGATATCTTTTTTAAGATAAAAAATTTCCAAAAATTTAACAGGAGCATTATTAAACTCAGAAAAATATATTTCAGGTTGAACTGTCCAGTACATTAAGAAAACCAATAAAAAATATTATTGTTTTCCAATAATATAATTATTGCTTTTTTCACAATGCATTTTAATGAAGATGTGATATCTTTTTTAAGATAAAAAATTTCCAAAAATTTAACTGGAGCATTATTAAACTCAGAAAAATATATTTCAGGTTGAACTGTCCAGTACATTAAGAAAACCAATAAAAAAGATTATTGTTTTCCAATAATATAATTATTGCTTTTTTCACAATGCATTTTAATGAAGATGTGATATCTTTTTTAAGATAAAAAATTTCCAAAAATTTAACAGGAGCATTATTAAACTCAGAAAAATATATTTCAGGTTGAACTGTCCAGTACATTAAGAAAACCAATAAAAAATATTATTGTTTTCCAATAATATAATTATTGCTTTTTTCACAATGCATTTTAATGAGGATGTGATATCTTTTTTAAGATAAAAAATTTCCAAAAATTTAACAGGAGCATTATTAAACTCAGAAAAATATATTTCAGGTTGAACAGTCCAGTACATTAAGAAAACCAATAAAAAATATTATTGTTTTCCAATAATATAATTATTGCTTTTTTCACAATGCATTTTAATGAAGATGTGATATCTTTTTTAAGATAAAAAATTTCCAAAAATTTAACAGGAGCATTATTAAACTCAGAAAAATATATTTCAGGTTGAACTGTCCAGTACATTAAGAAAACCAATAAAAAATATTATTGTTTTCCAATAATATAATTATTGCTTTTTTCACAATGCATTTTAATGAGGATGTGATATCTTTTTTAAGATAAAAAATTTCCAAAAATTTAACAGGAGCATTATTAAACTCAGAAAAATATATTTCAGGTTGAACTGTCCAGTACAATAAGAAAACCAATAAAAAATATTATTGTTTTCCAATAATATAATTATTGCTTTTTTCACAATGCATTTTAATGAAGATGTGATATCTTTTTTAAGATAAAAAATTTCCAAAAATTTAACAGGAGCATTATTAAACTCAGAAAAATATATTTCAGGTTGAACTGTCCAGTACATTAAGAAAACCAATAAAAAATATTATTGTTTTCCAATAATATAATTATTGCTTTTTTCACAATGCATTTTAATGAGGATGTGATATCTTTTTTAAGATAAAAAATTTCCAAAAATTTAACAGGAGCATTATTAAACTCAGAAAAATATATTTCAGGTTGAACTGTCCAGTACATTAAGAAAACCAATAAAAAATATTATTGTTTTCCAATAATATAATTATTGCTTTTTTCACAATGCATTTTAATGAAGATGTGATATCTTTTTTAAGATAAAAAATTTCCAAAAATTTAACAGGAGCATTATTAAACTCAGAAAAATATATTTCAGGTTGAACTGTCCAGTACATTAAGAAAACCAATAAAAAATATTATTGTTTTCCAATAATATAATTATTGCTTTTTTCACAATGCATTTTAATGAAGATGTGATATCTTTTTTAAGATAAAAAATTTCCAAAAATTTAACAGGAGCATTATTAAACTCAGAAAAATATATTTCAGGTTGAACTGTCCAGTACATTAAGAAAACCAATAAAAAATATTATTGTTTTCCAATAATATAATTATTGCTTTTTTCACAATGCATTTTAATGAGGATGTGATATCTTTTTTAAGATAAAAAATTTCCAAAAATTTAACAGGAGCATTATTAAACTCAGAAAAATATATTTCAGGTTGAACTGTCCAGTACAATAAGAAAACCAATAAAAAATATTATTGTTTTCCAATAATATAATTATTGCTTTTTTCACAATGCATTTTAATGAAGATGTGATATCTTTTTTAAGATAAAAAATTTCCAAAAATTTAACAGGAGCATTATTAAACTCAGAAAAATATATTTCAGGTTGAACTGTCCAGTACATTAAGAAAACCAATAAAAAATATTATTGTTTTCCAATAATATAATTATTGCTTTTTTCACAATGCATTTTAATGAGGATGTGATATCTTTTTTAAGATAAAAAATTTCCAAAAATTTAACAGGAGCATTATTAAACTCAGAAAAATATATTTCAGGTTGAACTGTCCAGTACATTAAGAAAACCAATAAAAAATATTATTGTTTTCCAATAATATAATTATTGCTTTTTTCACAATGCATTTTAATGAAGATGTGATATCTTTTTTAAGATAAAAAATTTCCAAAAATTTAACAGGAGCATTATTAAACTCAGAAAAATATATTTCAGGTTGAACTGTCCAGTACATTAAGAAAACCAATAAAAAATATTATTGTTTTCCAATAATATAATTATTGCTTTTTTCACAATGCATTTTAATGAAGATGTGATATCTTTTTTAAGATAAAAAATTTCCAAAAATTTAACAGGAGCATTATTAAACTCAGAAAAATATATTTCAGGTTGAACTGTCCAGTACATTAAGAAAACCAATAAAAAATATTATTGTTTTCCAATAATATAATTATTGCTTTTTTCACAATGCATTTTAATGAGGATGTGATATCTTTTTTAAGATAAAAAATTTCCAAAAATTTAACAGGAGCATTGTTAAACTCAGAAAAATATATTTCAGGTTGAACTGTCCAGTACATTAAGAAAACCAATAAAAAATATTATTGTTTTCCAATAATATAATTATTGCTTTTTTCACAATGCATTTTAATGAAGATGTGATATCTTTTTTAAGATAAAAAATTTCCAAAAATTTAACAGGAGCATTATTAAACTCAGAAAAATATATTTCAGGTTGAACTGTCCAGTACATTAAGAAAACCAATAAAAAATATTATTGTTTTCCAATAATATAATTATTGCTTTTTTCACAATGCATTTTAATGAGGATGTGATATCTTTTTTAAGATAAAAAATTTCCAAAAATTTAACAGGAGCATTATTAAACTCAGAAAAATATATTTCAGGTTGAACTGTCCAGTACATTAAGAAAACCAATAAAAAATATTATTGTTTTCCAATAATATAATTATTGCTTTTTTCACAATGCATTTTAATGAAGATGTGATATCTTTTTTAAGATAAAAAATTTCCAAAAATTTAACAGGAGCATTATTAAACTCAGAAAAATATATTTCAGGTTGAACTGTCCAGTACATTAAGAAAACCAATAAAAAATATTATTGTTTTCCAATAATATAATTATTGCTTTTTTCACAATGCATTTTAATGAAGATGTGATATCTTTTTTAAGATAAAACATTTCCAAAAATTTAACAGGAGCATTATTAAACTCAGAAAAATATATTTCAGGTTTAACTGTCCAGTACATTAAGAAAACCAATAAAAAATATTATTGTTTTCCAATAATATAATTATTGCTTTTTTCACAATGCATTTTAATGAAGATGTGATATCTTTTTTAAGATAAAAAATTTCCAAAAATTTAACAGGAGCATTATTAAACTCAGAAAAATATATTTCAGGTTGAACTGTCCAGTACATTAAGAAAACCAATAAAAAATATTATTGTTTTCCAATAATATAATTATTGCTTTTTTCACAATGCATTTTAATGAAGATGTGATATCTTTTTTAAGATAAAAAATTTCCAAAAATTTAACAGGAGCATTATTAAACTCAGAAAAATATATTTCAGGTTTAACTGTCCAGTACATTAAGAAAACCAATAAAAAATATTATTGTTTTCCAATAATATAATTATTGCTTTTTTCACAATGCATTTTAATGAAGATGTGATATCTTTTTTAAGATAAAAAATTTCCAAAAATTTAACAGGAGCATTATTAAACTCAGAAAAATATATTTCAGGTTGAACTGTCCAGTACATTAAGAAAACCAATAAAAAATATTATTGTTTTCCAATAATATAATTATTGCTTTTTTCACAATGCATTTTAATGAGGATGTGATATCTTTTTTAAGATAAAAAATTTCCAAAAATTTAACAGGAGCATTATTAAACTCAGAAAAATATATTTCAGGTTGAACTGTCCAGTACATTAAGAAAACCAATAAAAAATATTATTGTTTTCCAATAATATAATTATTGCTTTTTTCACAATGCATTTTAATGAAGATGTGATATCTTTTTTAAGATAAAAAATTTCCAAAAATTTAACAGGAGCATTATTAAACTCAGAAAAATATATTTCAGGTTGAACTGTCCAGTACATTAAGAAAACCAATAAAAAATATTATTGTTTTCCAATAATATAATTATTGCTTTTTTCAAAATGCATTTTAATGAGGATGTGATATCTTTTTTAAGATAAAAAATTTCCAAAAATTTAACAGGAGCATTATTAAACTCAGAAAAATATATTTCAGGTTGAACTGTCCAGTACATTAAGAAAACCAATAAAAAATATTATTGTTTTCCAATAATATAATTATTGCTTTTTTCAAAATGCATTTTAATAAGGATGTGATATCTTTTTTAAGATAAAAAATTTCCAAAAATTTAACAGGAGCATTATTAAACTCAGAAAAATATATTTCAGGTTGAACTGTCCAGTACATTAAGAAAACCAATAAAAAATATTATTGTTTTCCAATAATATAATTATTGCTTTTTTCAAAATGCATTTTAATGAGGATGTGATATCTTTTTTAAGATAAAACATTTCCAAAAATTTAACAGGAGCATTATTAAACTCAGAAAAATATATTTCAGGTTGAACTGTCCAGTACATTAAGAAAACCAATAAAAAATATTATTGTTTTCCAATAATATAATTATTGCTTTTTTCAAAATGCATTTTAATGAGGATGTGATATCTTTTTTAAGATAAAAAATTTCCAAAAATTTAACAGGAGCATTATTAAACTCAGAAAAATATATTTCAGGTTGAACTGTCCAGTACATTAAGAAAACCAATAAAAAATATTATTGTTTTCCAATAATATAATTATTGCTTTTTTCAAAATGCATTTTAATAAGGATGTGATATCTTTTTTAAGATAAAAAATTTCCAAAAATTTAACAGGAGCATTATTAAACTCAGAAAAATATATTTCAGGTTGAACTGTCCAGTACATTAAGAAAACCAATAAAAAATATTATTGTTTTCCAATAATATAATTATTGCTTTTTTCAAAATGCATTTTAATAAGGATGTGATATCTTTTTTAAGATAAAAAATTTCCAAAAATTTAACAGGAGCATTATTAAACTCAGAAAAATATATTTCAGGTTGAACTGTCCAGTACATTAAGAAAACCAATAAAAAATATTATTGTTTTCCAATAATATAATTATTGCTTTTTTCAAAATGCATTTTAATGAGGATGTGATATCTTTTTTAAGATAAAACATTTCCAAAAATTTAACAGGAGCATTATTAAACTCAGAAAAATATATTTCAGGTTGAACTGTCCAGTACATTAAGAAAACCAATAAAAAATATTATTGTTTTCCAATAATATAATTATTGCTTTTTTCAAAATGCATTTTAATGAGGATGTGATATCTTTTTTAAGATAAAAAATTTCCAAAAATTTAACAGGAGCATTATTAAACTCAGAAAAATATATTTCAGGTTGAACTGTCCAGTACATTAAGAAAACCAATAAAAAATATTATTGTTTTCCAATAATATAATTATTGCTTTTTTCAAAATGCATTTTAATAAGGATGTGATATCTTTTTTAAGATAAAAAATTTCCAAAAATTTAACAGGAGCATTATTAAACTCAGAAAAATATATTTCAGGTTGAACTGTCCAGTACATTAAGAAAACCAATAAAAAATATTATTGTTTTCCAATAATATAATTATTGCTTTTTTCAAAATGCATTTTAATGAGGATGTGATATCTTTTTTAAGATAAAACATTTCCAAAAATTTAACAGGAGCATTATTAAACTCAGAAAAATATATTTCAGGTTGAACTGTCCAGTACATTAAGAAAACCAATAAAAAATATTATTGTTTTCCAATAATATAATTATTGCTTTTTTCAAAATGCATTTTAATGAGGATGTGATATCTTTTTTAAGATAAAAAATTTCCAAAAATTTAACAGGAGCATTATTAAACTCAGAAAAATATATTTCAGGTTGAACTGTCCAGTACATTAAGAAAACCAATAAAAAATATTATTGTTTTCCAATAATATAATTATTGCTTTTTTCAAAATGCATTTTAATAAGGATGTAATATCTTTTTTAAGATAAAACTTTTCCAAAAATTTAACAGGAGCATTATTAAACTCAGAAAAATATATTTCAGGTTGAACTGTCCAGTACATTAAGAAAACCAATAAAAAATATTATTGTTTTCCAATAATATAATTATTGCTTTTTTCAAAATGCATTTTAATGAGGATGTGATATCTTTTTTAAGATAAAAAATTTCCAAAAATTTAACAGGAGCATTATTAAACTCAGAAAAATATATTTCAGGTTGAACTGTCCAGTACATTAAGAAAACCAATAAAAAATATTATTGTTTTCCAATAATATAATTATTGCTTTTTTCAAAATGCATTTTAATGAGGATGTGATATCTTTTTTAAGATAAAACATTTCCAAAAATTTAACAGGAGCATTATTAAACACAGAAAAATATATTTCAGGTTGAATTGTCCAGTACATTAAGAAAACCAATAAAAAATATTATAGTTTTCCAATAATATAATTATTGCTTTTTTCAAAATGCATTTTAATGAGGATGTGATATCTTTTTTAAGATAAAACTTTTCCAAAAATTTAACAGGAGCATTATTAAACTCAGAAAAATATATTTCAGGTTGAACTGTCCAGTACATTAAGAAAACCAATAAAAAATATTATTGTTTTCCAATAATATAATTATTGCTTTTTTCAAAATGCATTTTAATGAGGATGTGATATCTTTTTTAAGATAAAACTTTTCCAAAAATTTAACAGGAGCATTATTAAACTCAGAAAAATATATTTCAGGTTGAACTGTCCAGTACATTAAGAAAACCAATAAAAAATATTATTGTTTTCCAATAATATAATTATTGCTTTTTTCAAAATGCATTTTAATGAGGATGTGATATCTTTTTTAAGATAAAACATTTCCAAAAATTAAACAGGAGCATTATTAAACACTGAAAAATATATTTCAGGTTGAATTGTCCAGTACATTAAGAAAATCAATAAAAAATATTATTGTTTTCCAATAATATAATCATTGCTTTTTTCACAATGCATTTTAATGAGGATGTGATATCTTTTTTAAGATAAAACATTTCCAAAAATTTAACAGGAGCATTATTAAACACTGAAAAATATATTTCAGGTTGAATTGTCCAGTACATTAAGAAAATCAATAAAAAATATTAATGTTTTCCAATAATATAATTATTGCTTTTTTCACAATGCATTTTAATGAGGATGTGATACCTTTTTTAAGATAAAACGTTTCCAAAAATTTAACAGGAGCATTATTAAACACAGAAAAATATATTTCAGGTTGAATTGTCCAGTACATTAAAAAAACCAATAAAAAATATTATTGTTTTCCAATAATATAATTATTGCTTTTTTCACAATGCATTTTAATGAGGATGTGATATCTTTTTTAAGATAAAACATTTCCAAAAATTTAACAGGAGCATTATTAAACACAGAAAAATATATTTCAGGTTGAATTGTCCAGTACATTAAGAAAACCAATAAAAAATATTATTGTTTTCCAATAATATAATTATTGCTTTTTTCACAATGCATTTTAATGAGGATGTGATATTTTTTTTAAGATAAAACATTTCCAAAAATTAAACAGGAGCATTATTAAACACTGAAAAATATATTTCAGGTTGAATTGTCCAGCACATTAAGAAAACGAATAAAAAATATTATTGTTTTCCAATAATATAATTATTGCTTTTTTCAAAATGCATTTTAATAAGGATGTGATATCTTTTTAAGATAAAACATTTCCAAAAATTCAACAGGAGCATTATTAAACACAGAAAAATATATTTCAGGTGGAGTTGTCCAGTACATTAAGAAAACCAATAAAAAATATTATTGTTTTCCAATAATATAATTTTTGCTTTTTTCACAATGCATTTTAATGAGGATGTGATATCTTTTTTAAGATAAAACATTTCCAAAAATTTAACAGGAGCATTATTAAACACTGAAAAATATATTTCAGGTTGAATTGTCCAGTACATTAAGAAAATCAATAAAAAATATTATTGTTTTCCAATAATATAATCATTGCTTTTTTCACAATGCATTTTAATGAGGATGTGATATCTTTTTTAAGATAAAACATTTCCAAAAATTTAACAGGAGCATTATTAAACACTGAAAAATATATTTCAGGTTGAATTGTCCAGTACATTAAGAAAATCAATAAAAAATATTATTGTTTTCCAATAATATAATTATTGCTTTTTTCACAATGCATTTTAATGAGGATGTGATATCTTTTTTAAGATAAAACATTTCCAAAAATTTAACAGGAGCATTATTAAACACTGAAAAATATATTTCAGGTTGAATTGTCCAGTACATTAAGAAAATCAATAAAAAATATTATTGTTTTCCAATAATATAATTATTGCTTTTTTCACAATGCATTTTAATGAGGATGTGATATCTTTTTTAAGATAAAACATTTCCAAAAATTTAACAGGAGCATTTTTAAACACTGAAAAATATATTTCAGGTTGAATTGTCCAGTACATTAAGAAAATCAATAAAAAATATTATTGTTTTCCAATAATATAATCATTGCTTTTTTCACAATGCATTTTAATGAGGATGTGATATCTTTTTTAAGATAAAACATTTCCAAAAATTTAACAGGAGCATTATTAAACACAGAAAAATATATTTCAGGTTGAATTGTCCAGTACATTAAGAAAACCAATAAAAAATATTATTGTTTTCCAATAATATAATCATTGCTTTTTTCACAATGCATTTTAATGAGGATGTGATATCTTTTTTAAGATAAAACATTTCCAAAAATTTAACAGGAGCATTATTAAACACTGAAAAATATATTTCAGGTTGAATTGTCCAGTACATTAAGAAAATCAATAAAAAATATTATTGTTTTCCAATAATATAATCATTGCTTTTTTCACAATGCATTTTAATGAGGATGTGATATCTTTTTTAAGATAAAACATTTCCAAAAATTTAACAGGAGCATTATTAAACACAGAAAAATATATTTCAGGTTGAATTGTCCAGCACATTAAGAAAACCAATAAAAAATATTATTGTTTTCCAATAATATAATTATTGCTTTTTTCAAAATGCATTTTAATGAGGATGTGATATCTTTTTTAAGATAAAACATTTCCAAAAATTTAACAGGAGCATTTTTAAACACAGAAAAATATATTTCAGGTTGAATTGTCCAGTACATTAAGAAAACCAATAAAAAATATTATTGTTTTCCAATAATATAATTATTGCTTTTTTCAAAATGCATTTTAATGAGGATGTGATATCTTTTTTAAGATAAAACATTTCCAAAAATTTAACAGGAGCATTATTAAACACAGAAAAATATATTTCAGGTTGAATTGTCCAGCACATTAAGAAAACCAATAAAAAATATTATTGTTTTCCAATAATATAATTATTGCTTTTTTCAAAATGCATTTTAATGAGGATGTGATATCTTTTTTAAGATAAAACATTTCCAAAAATTTAACAGGAGCATTATTAAACACAGAAAAATATATTTCAGGTTGAATTGTCCAGTACATTAAGAAAACCAATAAAAAATATTATTGTTTTCCAATAATATAATTATTGCTTTTTTCAAAATGCATTTTAATGAGGATGTGATATCTTTTTTAAGATAAAACATTTCCAAAAATTTAACAGGAGCATTATTAAACACAGAAAAATATATTTCAAAGTTGAATTGTCCAGCACATTAAGAAAACCAATAAAAAATATTATTGTTTTCCAATAATATAATTATTGCTTTTTTCACAATGCATTTTAATGAGGATGTGATACCTTTTTTAAGATAAAACATTTCCAAAAATTTAACAGGAGCATTATTAAACACAGAAAAATATATTTCAGGTTGAATTGTCCAGCACATTAAGAAAACCAATAAAAAATATTATTGTTTTCCAATAATATAATTATTGCTTTTTTCACAATGCATTTTAATGAGGATGTGATACCTTTTTTAAGATAAAACATTTCCAAAAATTTAACAGGAGCATTATTAAACACAGAAAAATATATTTCAGGTTGAATTGTCCAGCACATTAAGAAAACCAATAAAAAATATTATTGTTTTCCAATAATATAATTATTGCTTTTTTCAAAATGCATTTTAATGAGGATGTGATATCTTTTTTAAGATAAAACATTTCCAAAAATTTAACAGGAGCATTATTAAACACAGAAAAATATATTTCAGGTTGAATTGTCCAGCACATTAAGAAAACCAATAAAAAATATTATTGTTTTCCAATAATATAATTATTGCTTTTTTCAAAATGCATTTTAATGAGGATGTGATATCTTTTTTAAGATAAAACATTTCCAAAAATTTAACAGGAGCATTATTAAACACAGAAAAATATATTTCAGGTTGAATTGTCCAGTACATTAAGAAAACCAATAAAAAATATTATTGTTTTCCAATAATATAATTATTGCTTTTTTCACAATGCATTTTAATGAGGATGTGATACCTTTTTTAAGATAAAACATTTCCAAAAATTTAACAGGAGCATTATTAAACACAGAAAAATATATTTCAGGTTGAATTGTCCAGCACATTAAGAAAACCAATAAAAAATATTATTGTTTTCCAATAATATAATTATTGCTTTTTTCACAATGCATTTTAATGAGGACGTGATATCTTTTTTAAGATAAATTATTTCCAAAAATTTAACAGGAGCATTATTAAACACAGAAAAATATATTTCAGGTTGAATTGTCCAGCACATTAAGAAAAGCAATAAAAAATATTATTGTTTTCCAATAATATAATTATTGCTTTTTTCACAATGCATTTTAATGAGGATGTGATATCTTCTTTAAGATAAAACATTTCCAAAAATTTAACAGGAGCATTATTTAACACAGAAAAATATATTTCAGGTTGAATTGTCCAGCACATTAAGAAAACCAATAAAAAATATTATTGTTTTCCAATAATATAATTATTGCTTTTTTCACAATGCATTTTAATGAGGATGTGATATCTTTTTTAAGATAAATTATTTCCAAAAATTTAACAGGAGCATTATTAAACACAGAAAAATATATTTCAGGTTGAATTGTCCAGCACATTAAGAAAACCAATAAAAAATATTATTGTTTTCCAATAATATAATTATTGCTTTTTTCACAATGCATTTTAATGAGGATGTGATATCTTTTTTAAGATAAAACATTTCCATAAATTTAACAGGAGCATTATTAAACACAGAAAAATATATTTCAGGTTGAATTGTCCAGCACATTAAGAAAACCAATAAAAAATATTATTGTTTTCCAATAATATAATTATTGCTTTTTTCACAATGCATTTTAATGAGGATGTGATATCTTTTTTAAGATAAAACATTTCCAAAAATTTAACAGGAGCATTATTAAACACAGAAAAATATATTTCAGGTTGAATTGTCCAGCACATTAAGAAAACCAATAAAAAATATTATTGTTTTCCAATAATATAATTATTGCTTTTTTCACAATGCATTTTAATGAGGATGTGATATCTTTTTTAAGATAAATTATTTCCAAAAATTTAACAGGAGCATTATTAAACACAGAAAAATATATTTCAGGTTGAATTGTCCAGCACATTAAGAAAACCAATAAAAAATATTATTGTTTTCCAATAATATAATTATTGCTTTTTTCAAAATGCATTTTAATGAGGATGTGATACCTTTTTTAAGATAAAACATTTCCAAAAATTTAACAAGAGCATTATTAAACACAGAAAAATATATTTCAGGTTGAATTGTCCAGCACATTAAGAAAAGCAATAAAAAATATTATTGTTTTCCAATAATATAATTATTGCTTTTTTCACAATGCATTTTAATGAGGATGTGATATCTTTTTTAAGATAAATTATTTCCAAAAATTTAACAGGAGCATTATTAAACACAGAAAAATATATTTCAGGTTGAATTGTCCAGCACATTAAGAAAACCAATAAAAAATATTATTGTTTTCCAATAATATAATTATTGCTTTTTTCAAAATGCATTTTAATGAGGATGTGATACCTTTTTTAAGATAAAACATTTCCAAAAATTTAACAGGAGCATTATTAAACACAGAAAAATATATTTCAGGTTGAATTGTCCAGCACATTAAGAAAAGCAATAAAAAATATTATTGTTTTCCAATAATATAATTATTGCTTTTTTCACAATGCATTTTAATGAGGATGTGATACCTTTTTTAAGATAAAACATTTCCAAAAATTTAACAGGAGCATTATTAAACACAGAAAAATATATTTCAGGTTGAATTGTCCAGCACATTAAGAAAAGCAATAAAAAATATTATTGTTTTCCAATAATATAATTATTGCTTTTTTCAAAATGCATTTTAATGAGGATGTGATACCTTTTTTAAGATAAAACATTTCCAAAAATTTAACAGGAGCATTATTAAACACAGAAAAATATATTTCAGGTTGAATTGTCCAGCACATTAAGAAAAGCAATAAAAAATATTATTGTTTTCCAATAATATAATTATTGCTTTTTTCACAATGCATTTTAATGAGGATGTGATATCTTTTTTAAGATAAATTATTTCCAAAAATTTAACAGGAGCATTATTAAACACAGAAAAATATATTTCAGGTTGAATTGTCCAGCACATTAAGAAAACCAATAAAAAATATTATTGTTTTCCAATAATATAATTATTGCTTTTTTCAAAATGCATTTTAATGAGGATGTGATATCTTTTTTAAGATAAAACATTTCCAAAAATTTAACAGGAGCATTATTAAACACAGAAAAATATATTTCAGGTTGAATTGTCCAGCACATTAAGAAAAGCAATAAAAAATATTATTGTTTTCCAATAATATAATTATTGCTTTTTTCACAATGCATTTTAATGAGGATGTGATATCTTTTTTAAGATAAATTATTTCCAAAAATTTAACAGGAGCATTATTAAACACAGAAAAATATATTTCAGGTTGAATTGTCCAGCACATTAAGAAAAGCAATAAAAAATATTATTGTTTTCCAATAATATAATTATTGCTTTTTTCAAAATGCATTTTAATGAGGATGTGATACCTTTTTTAAGTTAAAACATTTCCAAAAATTTAACAGGAGCATTATTAAACACAGAAAAATAGATTTCAGGTTGAATTGTCCAGCACATTAAGAAAAGCAATAAAAAATATTATTGTTTTCCAATAATATAATTATTGCTTTTTTCACAATGCATTTTAATGAGGATGTGATATCTTTTTTAAGATAAATTATTTCCAAAAATTTAACAGGAGCATTATTAAACACAGAAAAATATATTTCAGGTTGAATTGTCCAGCACATTAAGAAAACCAATAAAAAATATTATTGTTTTCCAATAATATAATTATTGCTTTTTTCAAAATGCATTTTAATGAGGATGTGATACCTTTTTTAAGATAAAACATTTCCAAAAATTTAACAGGAGCATTATTAAACACAGAAAAATATATTTCAGGTTGAATTGTCCAGCACATTAAGAAAAGCAATAAAAAATATTATTGTTTTCCAATAATATAATTATTGCTTTTTTCACAATGCATTTTAATGAGGATGTGATACCTTTTTTAAGATAAAACATTTCCAAAAATTTCACAGGAGCATTATTAAACACAGAAAAATATATTTCAGGTTGAATTGTCCAGCACATTAAGAAAACCAATAAAAAATATTATTGTTTTCCAATAATATAATTATTGCTTTTTTCAAAATGCATTTTAATGAGGATGTGATACGTTTTTTAAGATAAATTATTTCCAAAAATTTAACAGGAGCATTATTAAACACAGAAAAATATATTTCAGGTTGAATTGTCCAGCACATTAAGAAAACCAATAAAAAATATTATTGTTTTCCAATAATATAATTATTGCTTTTTTCACAATGCATTTTAATGAGGATGTGATATCTTTTTTAAGATAAATTATTTCCAAAAATTTAACAGGAGCATTATTAAACACAGAAAAATATATTTCAGGTTGAATTGTCCAGCACATTAAGAAAACCAATAAAAAATATTATTGTTTTCCAATAATATAATTATTGCTTTTTTCAAAATGCATTTTAATGAGGATGTGATACGTTTTTTAAGATAAATTATTTCCAAAAATTTAACAGGAGCATTATTAAACACAGAAAAATATATTTCAGGTTGAATTGTCCAGCACATTAAGAAAACCAATAAAAAATATTATTGTTTTCCAATAATATAATTATTGCTTTTTTCACAATGCATTTTAATGAGGATGTGATATCTTTTTTAAGATAAATTATTTCCAAAAATTTAACAGGAGCATTATTAAACACAGAAAAATATATTTCAGGTTGAATTGTCCAGCACATTAAGAAAACCAATAAAAAATATTATTGTTTTCCAATAATATAATTATTGCTTTTTTCAAAATGCATTTTAATGAGGATGTGATACCTTTTTTAAGATAAAACATTTCCAAAAATTTAACAGGAGCATTATTAAACACAGAAAAATATATTTCAGGTTGAATTGTCCAGCACATTAAGAAAAGCAATAAAAAATATTATTGTTTTCCAATAATATAATTATTGCTTTTTTCACAATGCATTTTAATGAGGATGTGATACCTTTTTTAAGATAAAACATTTCCAAAAATTTCACAGGAGCATTATTAAACACAGAAAAATATATTTCAGGTTGAATTGTCCAGCACATTAAGAAAACCAACAAAAAATATTATTGTTTTCCAATAATATAATTATTGCTTTTTTCAAAATGCATTTTAATGAGGATGTGATACGTTTTTTAAGATAAATTATTTCCAAAAATTTAACAGGAGCATTATTAAACACAGAAAAATATATTTCAGGTTGAATTGTCCAGCACATTAAGAAAAGCAATAAAAAATATTATTGTTTTCCAATAATATAATTATTGCTTTTTTCAAAATGCATTTTAATGAGGATGTGATACCTTTTTTAAGATAAAACATTTCCAAAAATTTAACAGGAGCATTATTTAACACAGAAAAATATATTTCAGGTTGAATTGTCCAGCACATTAAGAAAAGCAATAAAAAATATTATTGTTTTCCAATAATATAATTATTGCTTTTTTCACAATGCATTTTAATGAGGATGTGATATCTTTTTTAAGATAAATTATTTCCAAAAATTTAACAGGAGCATTATTAAACACAGAAAAATATATTTCAGGTTGAATTGTCCAGCACATTAAGAAAACCAATAAAAAATATTATTGTTTTCCAATAATATAATTATTGCTTTTTTCAAAATGCATTTTAATGAGGATGTGATATCTTTTTTAAGATAAAACATTTCCAAAAATTTAACAGGAGCATTATTAAACACAGAAAAATATATTTCAGGTTGAATTGTCCAGCACATTAAGAAAAGCAATAAAAAATATTGTTGTTTTCCAATAATATAATTATTGCTTTTTTCACAATGCATTCTAATGAGGATGTGATATCTTTTTTAAGATAAATTATTTCCAAAAATTTAACAGGAGCATTATTAAACACAGAAAAATATATTTCAGGTTGAATTGTCCAGCACATTAAGAAAACCAATAAAAAATATTATTGTTTTCCAATAATATAATTATTGCTTTTTTCAAAATGCATTTTAATGAGGATGTGATACCTTTTTTAAGATAAAACATTTACAAAAATTTAACAGGAGCATTATTAAACACAGAAAAATATATTTCAGGTTGAATTGTCCAGCACATTAAGAAAACCAATAAAAAATATTATTGTTTTCCAATAATATAATTATTGCTTTTTTCACAATGCATTTTAATGAGGATGTGATATCTTTTTTAAGATAAATTATTTCCAAAAATTTAACAGGAGCATTATTAAACACAGAAAAATATATTTCAGGTTGAATTGTCCAGCACATTAAGAAAAGCAATAAAAACATATTATTGTTTTCCAATAATATAATTATTGCTTTTTTCACAATGCATTTTAATGAGGATGTGATATCTTTTTTAAGATAAATTATTTCCAAAAATTTAACAGGAGCATTATTAAACACAGAAAAATATATTTCAGGTTGAATTGTCCAGCACATTAAGAAAACCAATAAAAAATATTATTGTTTTCCAATAATATAATTATTGCTTTTTTCAAAATGCATTTTAATGAGGATGTGATATCTTTTTTAAGATAAAACATTTCCAAAAATTTAACAGGAGCATTATTAAACACAGAAAAATATATTTCAGGTTGAATTGTAAAGCACATTAAGAAAACCAATAAAAAATATTATTGTTTTCCAATAATATAATTATTGCTTTTTTCACAATGCATTTTAATGAGGATGTGATATCTTTTTTAAGATAAATTATTTCCAAAAATTTAACAGGAGCATTATTAAACACAGAAAAATATATTTCAGGTTGAATTGTCCAGCACATTAAGAAAACCAATAAAAAATATTATTGTTTTCCAATAATATAATTATTGCTTTTTTCAAAATGCATTTTAATGAGGATGTGATATCTTTTTTAAGATAAAACATTTCCAAAAATTTAACAGGAGCATTATTAAACACAGAAAAATATATTTCAGGTTGAATTGTAAAGCACATTAAGAAAACCAATAAAAAATATTATTGTTTTCCAATAATATAATTATTGCTTTTTTCAAAATGCATTTTAATGAGGATGTGATATCTTTTTTAAGATAAAACATTTCCAAAAATTTAACAGGAGCATTTTTAAACACAGAAAAATATATTTCAGGTTGAATTGTAAAGCACATTAAGAAAACCAATAAAAAATATTATTGTTTTCCAATAATATAATTATTGCTTTTTTCACAATGCATTTTAATGAGGATGTGATATCTTTTTTAAGATAAAACATTTCCAAAAATTTAACAGGAGCATTATTAAACACAGAAAAATATATTTCAGGTTGAATTGTAAAGCACATTAAGAAAACCAATAAAAAATATTATTGTTTTCCAATAATATAATTATTGCTTTTTTCACAATGCATTTTAATGAGGATGTGATATCTTTTTTAAGATAAAACATTTCCAAAAATTTAACAGGAGCATTATTAAACACAGAAAAATATATTTCAGGGTGAATTGTAAAGCACATTAAGAAAACCAATAAAAAATATTATTGTTTTCCAATAATATAATTATTGCTTTTTTCACAATGCATTTTAATGAGGATGTGATATCTTTTTTAAGATAAAACATTTCCAAAAATTTAACAGGAGCATTATTAAACACAGAAAAATATATTTCAGGTTGAATTGTAAAGCACATTAAGAAAACCAATAAAAAATATTATTGTTTTCCAATAATATAATTATTGCTTTTTTCACAATGCATTTTAATGAGGATGTGATATCTTTTTTAAGATAAAACATTTCCAAAAATTTAACAGGAGCATTATTAAACACAGAAAAATATATTTCAGGTTGAATTGTCCAGCACATTAAGAAAACCAATAAAAAATATTATTGTTTTCCAATAATATAATTATTGCTTTTTTCACAATGCATTTTAATGAGGATGTGATATCTTTTTTAAGATAAAACATTTCCAAAAATTTAACAGGAGCATTATTAAACACAGAAAAATATATTTCAGGTTGAATTGTAAAGCACATTAAGAAAACCAATAAAAAATATTATTGTTTTCCAATAATATAATTATTGCTTTTTTCACAATGCATTTTAATGAGGATGTGATATCTTTTTTAAGATAAAACATTTCCAAAAATTTAACAGGAGCATTATTAAACACAGAAAAATATATTTCAGGTTGAATTGTAAAGCACATTAAGAAAACCAATAAAAAATATTATTGTTTTCCAATAATATAATTATTGCTTTTTTCACAATGCATTTTAATGAGGATGTGATATCTTTTTTAAGATAAAACATTTCCAAAAATTTAACAGGAGCATTATTAAACACAGAAAAATATATTTCAGGTTGAATTGTCCAGCACATTAAGAAAACCAATAAAAAATATTATTGTTTTCCAATAATATAATTATTGCTTTTTTCACAATGCATTTTAATGAGGATGTGATATCTTTTTTAAGATAAAACATTTCCAAAAATTTAACAGGAGCATTATTAAACACAGAAAAATATATTTCAGGTTGAATTGTCCAGCACATTAAGAAAACCAATAAAAAATATTATTGTTTTCCAATAATATAATTATTGCTTTTTTCACAATGCATTTTAATGAGGATGTGATATCTTTTTTAAGATAAAACATTTCCAAAAATTTAACAGGAGCATTATTAAACACAGAAAAATATATTTCAGGTTGAATTGTCCAGCACATTAAGAAAACCAATAAAAAATATTATTGTTTTCCAATAATATAATTATTGCTTTTTTCACAATGCATTTTAATGAGGATGTGATATCTTTTTTAAGATAAAACATTTCCAAAAATTTAACAGGAGCATTATTAAACACAGAAAAATATATTTCAGGTTGAATTGTAAAGCACATTAAGAAAACCAATAAAAAATATTATTGTTTTCCAATAATATAATTATTGCTTTTTTCACAATGCATTTTAATGAGGATGTGATATCTTTTTTAAGATAAAACATTTCCAAAAATTTAACAGGAGCATTATTAAACACAGAAAAATATATTTCAGGTTGAATTGTAAAGCACATTAAGAAAACCAATAAAAAATATTATTGTTTTCCAATAATATAATTATTGCTTTTTTCACAATGCATTTTAATGAGGATGTGATATCTTTTTTAAGATAAAACATTTCCAAAAATTTAACAGGAGCATTATTAAACACAGAAAAATATATTTCAGGTTGAATTGTCCAGCACATTAAGAAAACCAATAAAAAATATTATTGTTTTCCAATAATATAATTATTGCTTTTTTCACAATGCATTTTAATGAGGATGTGATATCTTTTTTAAGATAAAACATTTCCAAAAATTTAACAGGAGCATTATTAAACACAGAAAAATATATTTCAGGTTGAATTGTAAAGCACATTAAGAAAACCAATAAAAAATATTATTGTTTTCCAATAATATAATTATTGCTTTTTTCACAATGCATTTTAATGAGGATGTGATATCTTTTTTAAGATAAAACATTTCCAAAAATTTAACAGGAGCATTATTAAACACAGAAAAATATATTTCAGGTTGAATTGTAAAGCACATTAAGAAAACCAATAAAAAATATTATTGTTTTCCAATAATATAATTATTGCTTTTTTCACAATGCATTTTAATGAGGATGTGATATCTTTTTTAAGATAAAACATTTCCAAAAATTTAACAGGAGCATTATTAAACACAGAAAAATATATTTCAGGTTGAATTGTAAAGCACATTAAGAAAACCAATAAAAAATATTATTGTTTTCCAATAATATAATTATTGCTTTTTTCACAATGCATTTTAATGAGGATGTGATATCTTTTTTAAGATAAAACATTTCCAAAAATTTAACAGGAGCATTATTAAACACAGAAAAATATATTTCAGGTTGAATTGTAAAGCACATTAAGAAAACCAATAAAAAATATTATTGTTTTCCAATAATATAATTATTGCTTTTTTCACAATGCATTTTAATGAGGATGTGATATCTTTTTTAAGATAAAACATTTCCAAAAATTTAACAGGAGCATTATTAAACACAGAAAAATATATTTCAGGTTGAATTGTAAAGCACATTAAGAAAACCAATAAAAAATATTATTGTTTTCCAATAATATAATTATTGCTTTTTTCACAATGCATTTTAATGAGGATGTGATATCTTTTTTAAGATAAAACATTTCCAAAAATTTAACAGGAGCATTATTAAACACAGAAAAATATATTTCAGGTTGAATTGTAAAGCACATTAAGAAAACCAATAAAAAATATTATTGTTTTCCAATAATATAATTATTGCTTTTTTCACAATGCATTTTAATGAGGATGTGATATCTTTTTTAAGATAAAACATTTCCAAAAATTTAACAGGAGCATTATTAAACACAGAAAAATATATTTCAGGTTGAATTGTAAAGCACATTAAGAAAACCAATAAAAAATATTATTGTTTTCCAATAATATAATTATTGCTTTTTTCACAATGCATTTTAATGAGGATGTGATATCTTTTTTAAGATAAAACATTTCCAAAAATTTAACAGGAGCATTATTAAACACAGAAAAATATATTTCAGGTTGAATTGTCCAGCACATTAAGAAAACCAATAAAAAATATTATTGTTTTCCAATAATATAATTATTGCTTTTTTCACAATGCATTTTAATGAGGATGTGATATCTTTTTTAAGATAAAACATTTCCAAAAATTTAACAGGAGCATTATTAAACACAGAAAAATATATTTCAGGTTGAATTGTCCAGCACATTAAGAAAACCAATAAAAAATATTATTGTTTTCCAATAATATAATTATTGCTTTTTTCACAATGCATTTTAATGAGGATGTGATATCTTTTTTAAGATAAAACATTTCCAAAAATTTAACAGGAGCATTATTAAACACAGAAAAATATATTTCAGGTTGAATTGTCCAGCACATTAAGAAAACCAATAAAAAATATTATTGTTTTCCAATAATATAATTATTGCTTTTTTCACAATGCATTTTAATGAGGATGTGATATCTTTTTTAAGATAAAACATTTCCAAAAATTTAACAGGAGCATTATTAAACACAGAAAAATATATTTCAGGTTGAATTGTCCAGCACATTAAGAAAACCAATAAAAAATATTATTGTTTTCCAATAATATAATTATTGCTTTTTTCACAATGCATTTTAATGAGGATGTGATATCTTTTTTAAGATAAAACATTTCCAAAAATTTAACAGGAGCATTATTAAACACAGAAAAATATATTTCAGGTTGAATTGTCCAGCACATTAAGAAAACCAATAAAAAATATTATTGTTTTCCAATAATATAATTATTGCTTTTTTCACAATGCATTTTAATGAGGATGTGATATCTTTTTTAAGATAAAACATTTCCAAAAATTTAACAGGAGCATTATTAAACACAGAAAAATATATTTCAGGTTGAATTGTCCAGCACATTAAGAAAACCAATAAAAAATATTATTGTTTTCCAATAATATAATTATTGCTTTTTTCACAATGCATTTTAATGAGGATGTGATATCTTTTTTAAGATAAAACATTTCCAAAAATTTAACAGGAGCATTATTAAACACAGAAAAATATATTTCAGGTTGAATTGTCCAGCACATTAAGAAAACCAATAAAAAATATTATTGTTTTCCAATAATATAATTATTGCTTTTTTCACAATGCATTTTAATGAGGATGTGATATCTTTTTTAAGATAAAACATTTCCAAAAATTTAACAGGAGCATTATTAAACACAGAAAAATATATTTCAGGTTGAATTGTCCAGCACATTAAGAAAACCAATAAAAAATATTATTGTTTTCCAATAATATAATTATTGCTTTTTTCACAATGCATTTTAATGAGGATGTGATATCTTTTTTAAGATAAAACATTTCCAAAAATTTAACAGGAGCATTATTAAACACAGAAAAATATATTTCAGGTTGAATTGTCCAGCACATTAAGAAAACCAATAAAAAATATTATTGTTTTCCAATAATATAATTATTGCTTTTTTCACAATGCATTTTAATGAGGATGTGATATCTTTTTTAAGATAAAACATTTCCAAAAATTTAACAGGAGCATTATTAAACACAGAAAAATATATTTCAGGTTGAATTGTCCAGCACATTAAGAAAACCAATAAAAAATATTATTGTTTTCCAATAATATAATTATTGCTTTTTTCACAATGCATTTTAATGAGGATGTGATATCTTTTTTAAGATAAAACATTTCCAAAAATTTAACAGGAGCATTATTAAACACAGAAAAATATATTTCAGGTTGAATTGTCCAGCACATTAAGAAAACCAATAAAAAATATTATTGTTTTCCAATAATATAATTATTGCTTTTTTCACAATGCATTTTAATGAGGATGTGATATCTTTTTTAAGATAAAACATTTCCAAAAATTTAACAGGAGCATTATTAAACACAGAAAAATATATTTCAGGTTGAATTGTCCAGCACATTAAGAAAACCAATAAAAAATATTATTGTTTTCCAATAATATAATTATTGCTTTTTTCACAATGCATTTTAATGAGGATGTGATATCTTTTTTAAGATAAAACATTTCCAAAAATTTAACAGGAGCATTATTAAACACAGAAAAATATATTTCAGGTTGAATTGTCCAGCACATTAAGAAAACCAATAAAAAATATTATTGTTTTCCAATAATATAATTATTGCTTTTTTCACAATGCATTTTAATGAGGATGTGATATCTTTTTTAAGATAAAACATTTCCAAAAATTTAACAGGAGCATTATTAAACACAGAAAAATATATTTCAGGTTGAATTGTCCAGCACATTAAGAAAACCAATAAAAAATATTATTGTTTTCCAATAATATAATTATTGCTTTTTTCACAATGCATTTTAATGAGGATGTGATATCTTTTTTAAGATAAAACATTTCCAAAAATTTAACAGGAGCATTATTAAACACAGAAAAATATATTTCAGGTTGAATTGTCCAGCACATTAAGAAAACCAATAAAAAATATTATTGTTTTCCAATAATATAATTATTGCTTTTTTCACAATGCATTTTAATGAGGATGTGATATCTTTTTTAAGATAAAACATTTCCAAAAATTTAACAGGAGCATTATTAAACACAGAAAAATATATTTCAGGTTGAATTGTCCAGCACATTAAGAAAACCAATAAAAAATATTATTGTTTTCCAATAATATAATTATTGCTTTTTTCACAATGCATTTTAATGAGGATGTGATATCTTTTTTAAGATAAAACATTTCCAAAAATTTAACAGGAGCATTATTAAACACAGAAAAATATATTTCAGGTTGAATTGTCCAGCACATTAAGAAAACCAATAAAAAATATTATTGTTTTCCAATAATATAATTATTGCTTTTTTCACAATGCATTTTAATGAGGATGTGATATCTTTTTTAAGATAAAACATTTCCAAAAATTTAACAGGAGCATTATTAAACACAGAAAAATATATTTCAGGTTGAATTGTCCAGCACATTAAGAAAACCAATAAAAAATATTATTGTTTTCCAATAATATAATTATTGCTTTTTTCACAATGCATTTTAATGAGGATGTGATATCTTTTTTAAGATAAAACATTTCCAAAAATTTAACAGGAGCATTATTAAACACAGAAAAATATATTTCAGGTTGAATTGTCCAGCACATTAAGAAAACCAATAAAAAATATTATTGTTTTCCAATAATATAATTATTGCTTTTTTCACAATGCATTTTAATGAGGATGTGATATCTTTTTTAAGATAAAACATTTCCAAAAATTTAACAGGAGCATTATTAAACACAGAAAAATATATTTCAGGTTGAATTGTCCAGCACATTAAGAAAACCAATAAAAAATATTATTGTTTTCCAATAATATAATTATTGCTTTTTTCACAATGCATTTTAATGAGGATGTGATATCTTTTTTAAGATAAAACATTTCCAAAAATTTAACAGGAGCATTATTAAACACAGAAAAATATATTTCAGGTTGAATTGTCCAGCACATTAAGAAAACCAATAAAAAATATTATTGTTTTCCAATAATATAATTATTGCTTTTTTCACAATGCATTTTAATGAGGATGTGATATCTT